>JALJEE010001986.1:0-84208 GCA_023231475.1 Seison nebaliae | reverse complement strand
TTCGAATACTGATAAGTCATTACGATGTCTTGATCGAACATATAATAGATCAGTTCGGATGATGCTCGGTTGTCATAAGCCTTTCAATAGAGCATTTATGTTCACGATTTGCGAATTGACTCCTTTGCCATTACTCCTGGCACAGAGGTATCTGAAAATAGTTGATTCTGTTCGCAGTTCAACTCTTTCAGTTCCAACGTATACACAATGTGAGAGCTTCTCGTCGCCTCTCCAATTTTTCTGCCGTTATTACTCGTTAAATTATCCTCTTTCAGTGGAAGACGCTTTATCGGTGACATCTAATTTTGATTTGTCTTATCACGTTCCTGAAGCACTCAAGCATTTTATTGTAACGAGCAGGAACCTAATCTTAAATAACTCCTTTAAGGAGTTATCTTTTTTTCTTTTTAATTTACCCCGCGGAGATTTGCTATAAATAAAAAAAAAAAAAATATAAAATCGAAACCCTTCGCGATAAATTGAAAATAAAAACAAAATAGAAAAGACGTATAGAGAGATTTAAAATGTTTAAAGTTCTTACAATATTCGATAAACTATTAATTATTACCTAATATTGTCGGTCCATCGTAAAATCTTGATTCATCTTTGAGTCGATTAGTAATAATCTGAAGATTGAAGAAGTCGGGAAGTGATTATAGAGGGAAGATAAAATGAATAAGGATAAAAAAAGTAAAGTGAAGTTTTAAGTTATTAACATAGAGAACTATATAGATCAGTCCTCAGCAGTTGGCTGAAGAAGAACATGAAAAAGAAACAAAAAAAGAAAACAACAACATTTAATATTCTTTCCTCAATAAAATCTCTTCCTTAATAAAATTATATCTTTCTTATAAACTACTATGATCTCAGTGACACTGTCATTGTAGACCCCGATCCACAACATGGCGACCACGCGGATGGATAAATCTTCAAATTAATAAATTAAGATTATTAATGGAAGAAAATCAAAGATTTTTACGGAACCAAATCACCACATTTATGACGATGACCAACAAAAGTCTCAAAGCAATTAATGAAGACATAATAAGTCTTAAAATGACAAAAAAATTGAATTCACCACAATCAGTAACTATCGGCGAAACGAAAATAAAAGAAATTTCAAAAGTTATCAATTCGATAGATGAAGCGGAGAAGATCGAATTCAACGCACTCGAACCAGATCTATCTAAAGACAAAATAAATGTTTCCGTGGAAACTATAGGAAGCGAGGAAGTCATAGTAGTGACAATGCCGAAAGGATCAACTTTCGTAACAATGGTGAATGACAGAAAAACGAATATAAAATCTCATTTAAACGAAAAAAATCGAACGCTTTCGAAATTTAAAACGATATCTGATGATAACCTCAACTACATTACGTCCTTCTCTAAGCAAATTGGAAGATTGGAACAATTTCTATAATTTCTCGTGGAAAATGATTACAACGTCACACCGTTGTTAAATCGAAGCAAATCATTAAACCAACTCGTCATTAATCGTTTGAATAATACATCCCATTACGAACTCCCATTCGAGAAAAATATTTCGAACGAAAGAAAACTTTTCCAAAATTCACCAAATTTGGAAAAAGGCGATAAAAATCAGCCAATAATCGAAAAAAAACGAAGAGGAAAACTTTCCTTCTTGGAGTAAACGAATGAAACTCTACTTATCTTCAAATAGAATCCCAGAAGAAATGCATATGGAAATTTTCTGGAATGCATTGAGAAACGAGGAACGCGCGATGATAGAAGTAGAACGATTAAAAGATTCAAAACGACATTCTACATTATATGAAATAATCAATTATCTTTCATACAAATCAACTATTTCAGCAACTTTATCGTCGAAGCAACGAACATGTAGCGGACTTCTATGTACGGGTGAAAGAAATCAGAGAAATCGCTTATCAACATACAAATGATTCAGAGTTGTTAATTCTTATTCGGAATCAATTTATGAAGGGCATACATGACGAAAAAATCGGAAAAAAGTTCTTCAGGATGATAAAAAGTAACCCGAATGTTGGAACTGCCGATCTCATTATCGCAGCATCTGACATCGAAGAAGAGGAAAAATATGCATCGAACAATTTAGGAAAGAAAAATGTTGAACTGCTCAACTCAAACATATCAAATCTCTCTTATAATAATACGCAACAAACAACACGAGGTCACGGCGAAATGATTACAAAGGAAAATGCAGGAAATGTGTAGCAAATCAATGTACATATCACCATAAAGATCGAAACTGCAAATGGTGCAAATTAAACACATGCATTAAGCATCAAGGATACAGAAGTCCCAAGAAGCACTCGAATATTCTCGATAAATAACAATTCCAAAGAAGAATATTCGTTATACATATGTAATTACATTGACAATAACCACCATCCAGAGCGACATGAATGGGCAGGGAACCTTAATTTCAAAAACAATCTTTCTTTTTCGGCAATTAATATTCATGGGATCAACGTGGAAGCGCTCATAGATGGTGGAGCTCAGCAAAGTATCATTAGCGAAGAGCTCGCTGAAGGTTTACCGTCTATCGAATTTGAAAAAACGATCAAAATCCTTCAGGGACCATTAAATGTGGGTCAAGTTTCAATATCGAGAAAATTAGAAACATGCATCAAAATCGACGACAAAGAAATACATACGGCTTATTATGTCGTACCATCATGTCGTTATAACCGCATAATTCGCAGTAATATGCTTGCGAAATATAATCTCGCAATTAACTACAATCAACAATGCATCGTCATCCTTAATTCTCTCGACGGACTACAAGAGAAAATTGGTTCAATTACATCAATCGCAACGACACCTCAAGAAAATATCCAATTCGAACAATTGAAAATCAATATCGATCATTGTACTTCACTAGTGGAACATCGAATCGAGACGGTAACGGAATCGCCAATTAAGACAAAACAAAGACGTTACGCTCACGGAGAAAGTATAATAATCGACGAATTATGTGACGACATGCTAAAGAAAGGGATAATCCGTAAATCTATCAGTAGCTGGTGTTCGAACATCGTCCTCGTAAACGTATATCATTCCTAGGATATATAGTCTCCAAGAAAGGTTTGAAGGCAGATCCAGCAAAAGTTGTCGCATTACAAAAGATCGCAGAACCGAATAATCTGAAAGAAGTCCGATCTTGTCTCGGTATGGCTAATTACTATCGAAAATTCGTGCCAAAATTCAATGAAATATTATCACCTTTATACGATATAATCAAATGGAATAAGCTTCAATGGACGGAAATTCATCGAATTCATCCACCAGTACTGGCGAAACCGGATTGGAACCGCAAGTTTATTCTACAAGTAGACACTTCAACAAAAGCCATTGGTGCAGTTCTCTTCCAATTAAGCGACAACGTCGAATTTATTATTGAATATGCTTCAAAAATTTTAACTGCTTCAGAAACAAAATGGCATATCAATGAAATCGAAGCATTCGCGATATATCATTTTATACGTCACTTTCGATATCATCTTCTTCACAAAAAATTTATCATAAGAACAGATAATACGGCGGCATGTCGACTTTTACTTAAATCCAACGAAATAAGTAACAAAATATGGAGATGGCAAATGAACCTTTTGGACTTTTCGTTTGTTACCGAACATTACATTCAATTATTGTGAAATAAACGAAGATAATTTGCAATTTTATATCGAATAGATTTACCTGATATTGTTCCAGTTTCTACATCGGTTTCATTTATTGTCTCCACATCGGGTTCCATTTGGCAGGGAAATTCCAAAAAATATTCTGATCTTATTAAATGGAAATTGTAAAGGATGCAGCACGCATACAGAATTATACATTTGTCATATTAATTATACAATTACATATTACAGTTGTCAGAATACGCCATTTATTTTTGAGCATTCCAAATGCATTTTCAACGACAATTCGGTATTGTGCCAAAATGGTGTTGAATGTTTTTTTCAATGAAGCTAAGGTAATAAATTAAAGATAGATAAGATTAAACAGTACATAAATTATAAAATAGACAGAAGCAAACTTTCTTCAGAAGGATATGGCTTCATTACGTCGCAATCTAAGCGAAATGCGGCATCTCTGATTATTAACGGCTTTAACTGCTGATCTTCATAATAAAACTTATTGGTAGAACAACTACTTAGCCAAATTCGAAGAGAAGATTGCTCGAAAATGGAATTATCGTGTTTCCTACCTTTTCTTCCGATCTCGACAAATTTAAATAATTTTCTTCCATCGACAGCAGCGATATCTATTGATAGAAATCTCTTTCGATAAAAATATAAAAAATCTGTATTCTTTCCAGGAGGTTTCTTTATAGGGATGTGGCTTCCATCAATAGCTAATCCATTAGTTGATGAATAGAAATCTATATCCGATGAATAAAAGTCCTCAAAATCCGAATAAAGGTCTATAACCAAATGAATAACCCTATATTGGATAAAAACTGGGATATAGAATTGTAAATTCGTTGGATCCCAATAAATTGTTGGATGTTGGAAGTTGCGAAATACGACACATATCCCTTATCCCTTAATCTCCCTTAATCCAACGGACATGCTTTCTCGGGGAACTTATAAAGCAGACACGGAAAGAAGCAACCTATGACCGCAAGATTGGTCGAAATTGCCGGGGGAAGCCATACTGTGCCCATTCGACAATGACAACATCAAGGTATCTAAAAGTGATATCGTCCCATTAGATCGTTATAATGGGCTCTCTAAACATTTGAGGGTGTTAAAGACTCTAGTACGAGTATTAACAAAGTTTAGAGTGATACAGAAAAACAAGTCGCGGTTGCAGAGATTAAAAGAAATTTGGGATAAGCCTTCCAAGTACATCTATATTCAACACCAAAAGCAATGCTTTGGCGATTTGATACGCTCGCTTAAAAGTGGAGAAGAGAAACTAATGGATGGACGATAAATCTATGTGCTGTTGTTCTCATGCGCAGTGACTAGGAATGTGTATTTGAATGTGGTCATCGATCATGTGACAATAAAGGTCAAAGGCTCAAAAGGATGCCCCGAAATTAGTTGTAAGCGATAATGCTCCCACATTTATTGGTGCAAAGGGATCAATAGAGAACCAATTTCGAGTGGATCGAAGTATGGTCGCCACCAAATGGAGATTCATTCCAGCGCGAGCGCCTTGGTGGGGAGGATTCTATGAAAGAATGGTCGGAATTGTAAAAAGTCAATTGAGAAATGTGGGTCAATTACATGATAAGTCCTTCGAAGAATGCGAGACTGTAATAAAGGAAATTGAAAAACAAATCAACTCCCGCCCTCTTGGTTATGTTTATGAGGATAACATTGGGGAACCGATTATTTTAACGCCAAGATTGATCGAAACCATTGGAGTCGAAAACTCTCATGATCATAAGAAGACTCTATGGGAATATAAAAATAGAGGAACGGAGATAGTAGATCGCTTCAACGCCGAATATCTAAGAGAGTTACGCGACAACTATAGAAGATCGTTCGGTGCCACTAGGCACATTGAGAAAGGCGAAGTGGTGCTAGTCGACGATGAACAACTCCCACGAAATAGATTGCATATGGCAATAGTTACGGAATTGTACGATATGGTACGATGGAGAAGTAAGAGCAGTCCAATTGTTCGATAGCGTCAATTGATGACTTTTTAAAAATTCTACGATTTTCGTTGAGAAACATATTTCAATAGATTATTTTGAAAGCTGTTTAAACAAGTTTAAAGCAAAAGAAGACTATCTGCCTCAGGCAATATGCCATATTTGCATGCAATCTATTGACTCATATTGCATTAATTAAGAATGTCCTAATTTCAAAGTCCATGTGAAAGAAAACAACAAAACATAATTTTTTTTGAAAAATTTCGATCGTGAACGATTCGTTCTCGTAGTTGGTGAACGGCGAAACATATTTCCAGTCGACATCCAAAATTCCTCCACATTTCAACACTTTACTCAGAGTTTCGGTAATAACACAATTTGTTTATTCGTGAATGCAGATGGTTTATCACCATTCAAGTCATCGATCTCCACTGGCGGATTGAAGCATGACGGTAAGTTTACCGATTCCTCGTTAGAGTTGAGAAAATTGTAATTTAAACCGTGATTCATAGTTTAATGAATAAATTTTAAACGATGGCAAAATCACTATATATCTTATCACGTGAGTATTTTAATAGACTTTAATTTTAAATTTGAACTTTTATTTTAAATAATAACATTATTATATTTAATTAATGTTATTAATTTGTATTAAATAATTTTATAATTATTATATATAAAACAACATATTATTAAACTATAAGTAATAAAATAATTACACATAAATAAATATTCACCGATCACAAACCGCTTATTAGTCTATGGAAACAACGAGAAACAAATAGGCGCTTACACAATTGGCCAATCAGGCTAAGTCAATTCAATTACCACATCATCTATAGAAAAGGAAAAGAGAACTTAAGTGCAGATTGGTTCAGTAGGAATGTATTAATAATTACGGAATTTCAGAACGATATAATAGACGAAATTAGAAATTATATTAGAATAATCTCTTCGTTGCTTTTAGCACGACGAATTAATTTTAAAAAATATCGTTTGCAATTGGAGAACTAACGTTATCAAACGAAGAAATTCAGGTTAGGAACTTTTATATCTTTTCATTTATCTTCGGACGTTGAATGGGAACGAAAAGTGTAAAAGACCCTGGCACAGTTGTGCAACGATATTCGACGAGCAAAACAAAATTTGAAATATTAATTAAACTTGTCATTATATTTATAAAATACTAAATAATTCTTTTTTGTTAAAGTTTTTTAAATTATACTTTTGAACATATTATTATTAATCATTATTTATATGAAATATATATATATTATACTATAGTTTATTAATAAATATATAACAGAAATTTATAACACCCGATAAGATCTTGTAAGATCTTGCAAGTTCAAATGTACTATTTTGCAAGATCTTGTGTCAAACTCAAATAAGAAACAACAAGATCTTCTTCAATTTCAACTCATATAAGAAATTCGTCATGGGCCATAGGGTAAAGCGTAAAGAAAATGAATAATGGAAGAAAAATTGTTACTGAAAATAAAATCACGACCACGAGACAACTCATCCCTTAGATGAATAGGAATAAATGATTCGAAACTAAAGTTGTCAACGAGTGCTTCCAAATGTTCCCTGGATATGCTTTAATATCGAAAACGAGGGACAAATATCTCTTAACGATTAACAATGGGAAAGAAGAGATGCCCATTAGGCGGAACATAAATGTTCGATTGAGTGGACGTTTACATCCGTTTACATATATAGATAAAACAAGACGCTGCAGGATCTTGCAAGTCAACATGTATTAACTTATACGATCTTGGATTAAACTCAAATAACAAATTACAAGATCTGCTCGGTTTTTTCTTACGAACTCATACAGAAGTTCATTTTCATCACGAACGTATAAGAAGTTCATCATTGGTAGTTTATACGACTTTTTGTATTTCAATTATTCGTTTTGTGTTAGTTTGGTTGTTTTCTGTTTCACCTAGTTTTAAAGTGCATTATCTTAAAAATGACTAATAGAAATCTGATGGTAAGTCCTCCTGCCATCGAAAACATAGGAGGGATATGTCAATCAATATCTGCATTACAATTTATCATATTCACACCATTTCTAATAACCAAAATATTGGAAAATAATAAATGTTCACCAGATGTTTGTAATATACTGAATAACATCAATTCTACTAGGACTTGTGATATGATTAATTTAAACGAAACTTTCCCTTCTATGTATTTGATACATGAGGTATTAATATTAACTGGCGCTCATAAAGTCAATGAAAATGACTTAGATAAGAAATCTGAATATACTGTTGGTTCCCATAGTGATAGAGTGGCAAGTTTATGCCTGTACAATTTCTTTAGAATGTTCACTATGATATCAAAATTTCCCGGAAAAAGAACAGCTTCTAATGTTCAAATATCTTTGAAAAAAGGTAAAACTTGCAAACTGAATAAAAACGTTTGGAGTTCATTAAAGCCGGATAGTTCTAGTGATTTAAATTTCACGATGGAAATGAAGTACTACAGAGATACGCTAAAAAAAAAAGAGTTAACATACAATTTAAGGAACACAATGGCATTTATGTTGCCTCAACTTTTCCTTGGTCCTGAATATGTTTCGGACAAAGATATAATTCGGACAGTTTATAAACCAGATTTTTCTTCCGAATCTGTTGTTGGATCAAAAAAACTTTCTCCAATAAACTGTGACAAATGCATCGTACATTATCCAACCTTAGAGTTAATACATTTTGAATTGGATTATGTTAGATCTGACATCGAATACTATAAGTTCGATGGAACATTAACCGAATATATGGAAAGTCTCAAAATTCGAACATTTTCGGAACGTTTTAAAGATGAGATGTGGATTAAATTTCAAACTGAGGAAATAATTATGGATCACGGATTCCCCAAGATAGTAATTACGACCGAACAAATTGAACGTGTTCATTTCTTCGCTGCCCAAACTAGTGGACAGACAATGGAATTTGTAGACCAACTTTTAAGATCATATAATACCGATAAAACTATCAAAACTTTTCTAAAATACGAAAAATATATAACAGTTATTCCAGAAGCATTCGTTTTTGCACCATACTATCCAACTTTACCTGAAAATTTTTGGAACAAAGATCAATTTGTGCCCATGAAATTGTTTAAAGACTTCGACACAGAAGATCCATTTGTGGATTATACTATTTATGCGTTTCACTTAGAAACTAGTGCTACTATTTATGATATAGTAGATAAATATTCGTATCCGGTGGCCCTTCCAAAAGGAACTCATGAATGGAATAATCGTCGTAATGAAGAGGTCTTCTCACGTTTTAATTCAACAAGTTTGGAAAAGTATACCGAAGAAGAAAAACAAAGAGTAATAAGTTACTTAAAAAGATTCGTTAACCGAACGATTTGGCAAGAATCATTAGTCAATGCAGGGGCATTTTATTACGCTCAACAAAAACTGAAAGGAAAAAACGTAGATCATTCAATATTTATCCCATATGAAACAATTGGAGGTGAAGGGAAATCGCATTCTTTAGCTATCATCAAATCTATGGTTGAATGGAAATGGTATTTAATTAGCGATCGTAACGTACATTATATTAAAAATTTAAAGAAATTTCTATTGGACAAATCGGATCCAGTTTATTTTAATTTTTATATTCATGGAATATTTTGGCACGAATCTGTTTCCTATGAGACAAATGCACTTAGTGTCCATAAAATGCTCAAACCTGTTATAGCGACAGATGCAAAAGCTGGTATTAAACGAAAATTAGAATGCTCACCTAATAGTGAAATTTCTACGGAAAAAAAATCAAAAAATTAACCAAATTTTCATAAAATTTCGTTCAATCCGGATCTCCTTATGCGAATTTATAACGGTGGTTATGTCTTTAACCGTAAGTAAATCATATGGATTACATAATTATGTCAGATAGCATAAACGATGATTTCATCTAGTAAACCAGTTCATCACCTTTTTATGTTATTATATAGGTATATGCAGTTCTATTCAAAAAAAACCATAAAAAAATTTGTTTTTTTCAATACTGTCTTTATTCAGGATCTTTTGAATAGTTAAAATATTTGGAAAATAAATTTAAAATTCCTCTTAAAATAATCGACTAATTAGCAAACTTCATTTCTTTTTATGAACACTCGATACTGAATATAAAAAAAATTCTATAAATGTCTAAACTAAACATATAGTAACTAAATGTAATTATCCTCGAGAGCAATTAATATTTACTACTTACTCGAGGGAAAATATTTGGGTTTCTCAGGTTGGTTTTCGGACATTTTTGGGATGCGAGCAATTCACACACCTCTTCGCTATTTTAGTTAGTATTTATAATGTCCTGTCCTTCATGTCTAATTGATGTCTGAAATATTTTAATAAACTTTAAGTGGGGTAGTACGTATGTGGTACTCTCACCTTGCATATTCCACTTGACCGTGAGTTCACTTGCGACAATAAAATAACTCGTTATTTATGTGCTATTAACTTTATGATTACGGCTATTCCACAATTTATAATTTACCCTAATTTGGAATTCTTTTTTTAATAAAAAAATAATAATATATTTATATAATAATAATATAATGTAAAAATTTAATATTTGTTAATTAATACTATTTCCAAACTTAAATTACACATTTCTTTTAGGACAATAAAAAGATATCTGTAACTGTCTTGTTAATGAACTTTTTGGTCGAATATCAAAAATTTGCTAAATTTCTATTTCAACCTTATTTATAAAGCCAACAATTTGCAATTTTTTACTGAGTTTAAGTTAACTAAATATTTGTGGTAGAGCAATGTATTTGTGACTGTTTGAAAAGAATGAACAAAAATCACATTATTCTTTTAAAACATTTGCTGTACTTTTTTCATTCTCTCTCATTCGGATCTTTATTGAACGTTCTGTTTTTCAATATTAGTCATGTTCGAAGCACGATTGGCGACGAGTACTTTGTTGAAGAAGACAATCGACGCGATCAAAGAATTGGTTAAGGAATCGGTTTGGGAATGTTCTTGTCAGGGATTATGTTTGCAGTCGATGGACTCGTCTCATGTTGCACTGGTTGCAGTACTTTTACGTGGAGAAGGTTTTGAACATTTTCGATGTGATCGAAATCTGTCATTAGGAATCAATATCGAAAGTATGTCGAAAATCCTTCGATGTTCGACGAATGATGATGAAGTAACATTGAAAGCACCGGATGATGCTGACAAATTAACATTTCTTTTTGAACAAACTGATCATGATAAATCAAGTGAATTCGAAATGAAATTAATGGAATTAGAGGCATATCAATTAACTATTCCTGAACAAGATTATGCTTGTATAATTAATATGCCCAGTGGTGAATTCTCTCGAATTTGTCGCGATCTTGCAATGTTTGGAGATTCCATCAAAGTTGTTTGTACCAAAGATGGAGTTCGATTTAGTGCATCTGGTGATATTGGAAATGGATCAATTAAAATTAGCGAATCATCCGGAACAGCTGATAAACCAGATGACGCGATTAAAATCGAATTAAATTCATCTGTATCTTTAGATTTCTCATTGAAATATCTTTCACTCTTCTCAAAAGCTCAACCGATATCGAGTCGTGTTTCATTGAGTATAAGTGAGAATGCTCCATTAGGTTATTTTTACTTCATGAAATCTCTTTTATTTTATTCTTTTCAGTCGTCGAATATGAAATATCGGAAATGGGATATATCCGATATTATTTAGCACCAAAAATCGATGACAGTTAAACTGGATGTCAAATGAAATAATTTTAATGAAGAAAAAAGTCTTTCCAATCAATAAGAGTATGAAGAAAAGTAAAAGAAGAAAATAAATAAAATTCATTAATTTTTTTTAATATCATTTTTTTCTAATCCTTTTCATATTAAAGGACGAATAAATTCTTTTAAAAAATCTTTTCATTCTTCTTTCTTATCATTAATTTGAGGCAAAATCGTATGTTGACCCATCGTTTGCGGTTGACTACGAGAAGTGATAATCGTATTGGAAATAGATAATGAAGATATATCCGTAAATTCATTTGCATTATATTTCATATTCGTTTGACTATTGTTTGTGTTGTTGTTATTGACGAATGAAACTAAAGGTTGGTTTGCTAATCGTGATTGATGATGAGATAATTTGCTTTCACTATATAAATTATTTTCCGTTTGTTCTTCACGATTTGTATTTCCGTTATTATTATTATTATGTGTGTTGTTAAGTGTACTATTATTACTATTATTGCCATGATGTTTATTGATGATTGGCAAAGTCTTAATAAAATAATTTTCAGATTTTCTAATTAAAATTAAGATTAACATTTGATACATTTGATGCCAGTCGTCCTTTACGTAAATCGATATTTCTCTGTTTTCGGTGTTCCATCTTCTGTGCTTCATACTCATTCGCTTCGTTTAGTAAAAATTGATGTTGAAGTAATTGATCAGCAGTTGCGCGATCTTTTGGATCCATCATAACGCAAGACTATCACAAAATGATAGATTTAAAAAAAATAGAAAATAAAACTTGAATAAAATCTAGTCCAGAATTATCAATCTTCTCTAAAGTGACTGATAATGGTTCCTAAAAAGTCCATAATAAAATAATAAGATATAAATAGAATAAATTTAACTCTATGTTTAGGATCAGATAATGATGTATTTTTATAATATGGATTCTGGTTGAAAATCCGTATATGATTTGACGTTAATTGACCTAAAGATTTTTTAATACGATAAAGTTGGTCCATGTCTGATTTACCCGGCCATAATGGCTGTCCAGTAAACATTTCGGATGTCAAACAACCAACTGCCCAGATGTCAACCGCATAATCATACTGTCTATCTCCTACTAATAATTCCGGAGCACGATACCATCTTGTAGCTACATAATCTGTGTATGCGGCATTCGGTCCATCTGAAGAACGAATGAAATAGATCGAGAGAAATTAAGAGGAAAATCGAACCAATTTGTCTAGCAAATCCGAAATCACATAATTTTATTACATTACTTTTAGTGATGAGAATGTTCTCCGGTTTTATATCTCGGTGAATACACTAGAGAATAAAAAATTAATTAATTTAAGTTAATAAACTCGATTATTGTGCATAAATTGCACGCCGCGACATGCTTGAAATATTATTTTCTTAATTGTCGGTTCGGGTACACTGTCAAAAAAACAAAAATTTATTATCATTATCTTTCTATTCAAATTATTATCTGGAACCCTTTCTCATGTTTCTCGATTTCATCCAACACGGTATACTCGCAATATTCGAAAACTAAATGCAATTTATGTTTCCGACGAGTTTTAAATACTTCAATCAAATTCACAAGATTTTCATGACGCAAACTCTACTTATTGTCACCAAAAAAGTTTATCAAATTTCATATTTTTAATCAATTTCAATCAAAGTTCAATTAAGAATAACTCGGAGCATGCGTATTTCGCGATGAGCAATTCGTTTAATAGCCGGATCGTCTTCACTTTCCACGAATTTTTTTATGGCAACTATCTGTCCAGTCTCCTTATTACGACATTTGAACACTTGACCATACGATCCTTCTCCAACTTTTGAAATTTTCTCATATCTCTCCATGTTTTCTTCTTCTCAACAAAACATTTTCGTTCAGTCAGACAAAATTTTGTTAATTGACTTATTTAATTGCACAATTGTGTAACCAAATAAAGGAAAGGAATAAAGGCGGAAATGTTTATATCGAAAAACTTTCCGTTACTAAGGAAAATGTTATGTCGCATTATGTAGTTTATTGATTCTCATCAAACATTTTTTTTCAACATTATCTCATTCTTAACGAGATGATAAATAATTCAAATGTTAGGTTTAATATAAATTAATTTTATATCATGAAAAAATCATCAAGTTCGAAGAATAGTGAATTGAAAGAGTCGAAAAGTGAAAAACGTTCTAGTAGTCGTCGAAGAGAAAAAGAAAAAAGTTCAAAATCATCGAAACATGACAACGTTGAATCGCATTCGCGTTCGTCTCGTAAACGACATCGAAAACATTCGCACCGTTCGGATTTGAGTAGTGATGGTGAAGAGCGTCGAAAGAAGAAGAAAAAGAAAAAACATCATGAATCATCATCACGTAGGGATAATTCGAAACGTCGACGAAGTCGTTCACATTCGGCCGATTATCGTCGAAGTTTATCAAAGGAGAAATATATGAATCGTCAAACGAATAAATTAGAAGAGAAGGAAGAACAAACGGATATTCCTCCATCACCTCCTGATGAAGACATGAAAAGAATTGAAGAAGATGAAGAGAGATTTGAAGAAGAAGAAAAAAATCTAATTCAACAGAGATTACATGCTGCAAATGAGAGAATTGAATTAGAAATTGACAAAATGAATTTGTGGAATGAAATTGAAGAGGAGAAAAATCATTTAATAAAAGTGGAAATGGAAGACGCTGAACAATCATTACGGATGATTGATGAACGGAAATCCAATGAATTATTTCAAATAAATGATTTGAAAATGAAACGATTAAGTGGATTTATTTATCGTCGAAACGGATTTATGAAATCTAGTAAATTCCTTTCACCCTTCCTTTCCATCAAGAATTATTTGGAAAGAAATCATTCATCTCTTTATTATTCTCATCACGTCGCTACATCAAGACGTCATGTGCTTATTCCAGAAATCATTGACGAATTGAGACGACAACCGACGAAAATTGCGAAAGATGTTGACGATCGACAATTATCGATGTTAAAGGATGCGTTTCAAATTAATGAAATTATTCGATTTCATTTCCATATGAATTCGTTGAATTGTATGAATCTTATGAAAAAATTCACTAGAGATACACCGCTCAATTTGACACAGAGAGAATATAATGATTTAACACAACAAGCATCTCGTACTAGTATAACGATGGTGAATATGGAATTCTTGCAAAAGATGAAAGAAGAGATTTTAATTAATATATATGGAGAACGTGACGAAAAAAAGAGAAAACAATTAGATCGATTCAATTCTTCTCTCAATCCATATAAATCAGAAGAGATAGATGAGATCATGAATTCCGACAATCAACATGATCCATCATCAACTTCTTTCGAAGAGAAATTGGATGAAAATGATAGAAAAATGAACTTTCAAAAATTTCATCATCAATTAATATCGTTAGATGAACCAGATGATTTCCAGAAAGCATTAACGATGGAAATCGATAAAATCTCTGAACAAACAACTAGAGATAAATTAAATTTATCACAATTGAATGAATCGGATGATAATTATCAGATTTTATTGGAAAAAATCGTTCGAAATAACTGGTCATATCCAAAAGATGGGAGAATATATTCATTAAAAGATCGACTCATTTCTTCCGTTTTAAATTAAAATGTTCAATTAATCATTCTCTCTTCAACATTCTCTACAAATTTTTTTATTTAAATAAACTCGAAATTTGACAGTTGAAACATTTTATTCTTCATCTGTCAATGCGCATTAAAATATTAATTATTGTTTTGGAAATAAAATCATGAGTTTAATACGCCATTCAACTTCTCCCAACTCTGTATTAGATGAAGATTCAAATTCAACTTCGAAAAAAAGTTTTTTCCGAATTCGCAATTATTCGAATAGTGTTGAGAAGAAAATTAAAAATTTCATCTTCTACAAATCCTCCAAATCAACTTCCCATTCGATACGAGAAGAATTTGAAGACGATGATACGATTGATGAATCGATAGAAGCAGATGCTAACAAAATCTTCCGATGTTCACACTTTCTTAACGATGAAAATAATATTGTAGTAATGTTGAAGAAGAGAATAATGTCGTTGGAGAATGAATGGAAACATCAGAGAATTCAGATGGAAGAGAAGAATAAATTATTTGAAAATAATTCAAAGATGTTTGATGAGTTTCTGGAGAAACTAACAGCAAATATTGAATTGATAGATATTGAAAATTTAATATTATCCAATTCGAGTACTAGTCGATTAATCAATTCGACAAAGAATCTTATAAAAGAAGTGAAATTAGAAAGTTTTCCCAAATTGAATAATGAAAAATTTGATGAAGCAAATATTATTATTGATCCTTTTCATTTCCCTAAAATCTTCGATTCAAATTCCATATCAAAATATCTTCATACAATGAGGAAGAGTTTACATTTAAAAGATTTAGTTTCAAATAATAATTTGAGAAGTTTAAAAGAACAGAATGAAGAACTAGAGAAGACGTTGAAAATAAAGAATGAAGAAATAAATTTCCTTCGATTGTCGTTGAGAAAAGAATTGTCAAAGAGATCGAACGGCCAATTGCGAGAAGAGGATAAACAAATAGAAAACTTTCAACAGAAAGATTCATTGTCATCCACTCCTATCGATGTCTCATCGAGGAAGACATATTTGATATATGGTGATTTCGAAACGAGTTTATTCGATCATTTTCCAATGAAAGATGAAGGTGATTGTGAAGAGAAATTATCGAGGAGTTATGCGGGCCCATCCCTAAAACACAATTCGATCGATATTAGAAGACCCAGCGCATCATTTACTTCATGGGAATTGATGAAGCATTCTTAATCGAACTTAACTAATAATAATACTGTGTTTTAAAAAAATTTTAATTTTTTTTAAATTCAAATTTCCAATATATATTAGAGAGTAAAAGGTCCGATTTCACTATTTCACAGTCAATTAAATTTCAGTTGAATTTTCTGAACATTCTTCACATTCCAAACACATTTCAAACACAATTTAGATTTGGAATAAATATGTTATAGAAAGAAATGTCTTTGGCAATATTGTAGTGACATTTAATGTTCCAATTCTACTTAAAATTGAAATTTATTGAAATTAAATATATATCAAATGAGAAATGAAGTGAAGAATTTTCTAGCGGAGGAGATTGATTATATGTTTGTCTATGTGTATGTTCGTGTATGTGTGATGGCAGTGATGATAAGAGAAGTAGAATATACAAAATATAAAAAAGTTGATGAACGTTTATTCTGTTTATTAAATAATGGAGTCATGTGATTGCTTCATTCACCGGTATTCGTTAGGAACTTGAAGAAAGAAAGCTTATCATTTTCAGAACAGAAATATTATTTTTGAAGGGAGACATCATCAGTTCACTCTCTCTCCCTCTTTCTTATACGTCTCATATCAAAGTCAACATATGTGGAACGTCTTATTCATACTCCATTTTATTTAATTAGATGAATTCCCTTTAGATATTTGAACAAGAGAATTCATCAAGACTTTAATAAACTTTAGGAGCGTGAACTGTTCATCTTTATCGTCCTCATTGATAATTTGTTGAAAATATGACGAAACATCAAATTGCTATAGTGGGATCGGGAAATTGGTTTATTTCATTTTATTTCATCGTTTTAATTCAAATTCATTAATCACAATGAAGGGGAAGTACAATCGCCAGAATTGTTGGATGGAACGTAAAGAAATATCCAGATATCTTCTCTTCCAAAGTGACGATGTATGTCTATGAGGAAATGATTGATGGAGATAAATTGACGAACATCATCAATACGAAACATGAGAATGTTAAATATCTTCCAGGATATCGGATTCCTGATAATGTCGTTAGATTATTTTTAATTTTGTTAATAAAATAAATATTTTTTTGTTTCAAGATTGCTCTTCCCAATATTGTGGATACGGTACAGACTGCTGATATTCTCATATTTGTTGTACCACATCAATTCGTACCGAGATTATGTAATGAAATGAAAGGAAATATAAAGAAAGATGCATTTGCACTTTCTCTCATCAAAGTTTAAATAATTCAATTTACTTAATTGAAAATTAATAGTAATAATAATAATAAAAAGGGAATTGATATTAACACAACGACATCCGGTCTCATGTTGGTGTCGGATCATATACGACAAATTCTTAATATAAAATGTTCGGTGTTGATGGGTGCCAATATTGCATCGGAAGTTGCCGCTGAATTGTTTTGTGAGACGACGATCGGTAGTCACGAGAGAGAACATGGACGAGTCTTCAAGAAGTTGTTGGAGACTCCATATTTTCGAATTAAATGCGTCGAGAACGCTGAAGTGGTAGAGTTATGTGGAGCATTAAAAGTTGGTGATTTAATATGAATTTAGTATATTTAATTATTGAAATAATTATTGAAAATAGAATATTGTTGCATGTGCTGCTGGTATGGCTGAAGGATTGGATTATAAAGATAATACAAAAGCAGCAATTATTCGAATCGGACTAATGGAAATGATTGAATTCTGCAAACTGTTCTATACTGTTGACGATCAAACAGTCTTCCTTGAGAGTTGTGGCATTGCTGATTTAGTAACGACTTGTTATGGTGGAAGAAACCGTCGAGTCTCTTCCGAATTTGCTCGAACGGGCAAAGATGTTGAAGTGTTGGAAAGTGAGATGTTGAATGGACAAAAACTTCAAGGACCACAAGCTGCACATGAAGTTTATAAAATCGTCATGAATATGAAAATGGAAAAAAAGTTATAGAATTATTTTTGATATTTCCTATTTTCAAATTATACGATTGTAGATTTCCCTTATTTTGTGCGGTTCATCTGATCTTTGTGAAAGAGATGAAAGTTCATCAATTAATCAATGAATTACAAGATCATCCGGTTCATGTTTGTCTATAAATGAAAAATCTCCTTTTTTGTTGTTCTTCTCTAAAAATTGTTTTATCTATTGATTACTTTCTTCTTCAACATTTGAAGGTTTTGATAAATTTCTAAATCTTAAATTTATTCTTTCTTTGACAATAAACGAAAAATATAATTCATAGAAATGTTTTTCTTCTTTGGAAGATGATGATTCTATTCAACTGTTTTTGGAGAGAGTTTAATGAAATGTTTAAAGAAAATAAATGTAAATTGTTTGAGTAATAAATGATCGAGTTATCTCTCTATTATAAAAGAGATGAAAGATGTTGGAGAAAAGAAAGATTTGAATGACTTTCTGTAAATTGAGACGATTTGAATTGTCAGACGATTTGCATCAAATGGAGAAAAGCATTAATGGACTCATTCAAATTGATAACGTCAAAGAATGAAATCTTCTAAAATTTGATTCACACTTTTTCTTCTTGCTCTGATTTGTGGCAAATTGAATTTGTTCCATAAATAATGAAATAAATGAAACGAAAGAAAAACGAATAAGGAAATGAATAGTTGACAAATTGATCTCACAAATTAGGCGATTCGGCAAAGAATTTATAAGTAAACGGACCAAAAAATGTTTCTACTTTTGCAGCTGTATATTCAATTGGTATAGAGACATATCGTTTTAACTGATTGTTGAATAATTGTTCATTAAATCAATTTTTTTTTTCACGAGATAAACAAATGAAATAATAAGAAGAAATGAATAATTAAAAAGAGAACTGTTTCGATGAAATGAAACATTTCATCTGGATATTGCTTGGACAACACTGACACCAACACCGTCATCAAACACATAAATAAGATAATTGTTGTTAGCGAAGGTAATTCCTTCTTTGGATAAATCGACAATTCATGACCAGCTAGAATTAAATAAGAATTTATATGATTCTTTAGAAATCAAGACTAACGAGGTAATAATTCTCGATCAGCATTTTCTGTGCTAACTGGATACTGTTAAATTAAAAGAAATTTCAATAATTAACATAATAATTCATGAAATTAACTGGATGGAACATGTTGCCCTTATCCCAACTGAAAGCGTTAGTCTGTTTAGCTAAATATGGCGACATGAGAAGAGAATTGGAAAGAAATAATAGAAACTTGATTCCCATGCTTGGTTGAAGATATAGAGAGCACGATCTAAACGTTTCCAATGTTGAAGATGAAAGAAGACGTAAGCGATCGCTTCCGAATCTCCTCTCTTCAACATGTGTTCGGGAGGAAGAATCAGATTCTTCTGTTCCAATAAATATTTGGGAACATGAGGATTAAATTCGACGGCTCTTTGAACCGCTTCCAAAGCCGTATGTTCTGGTGATGTCATACTTTTTTTATTCACCAGATCGGAAATGTTATTAGTCTGTAACAATTGTCTAATTTTTATCAATGCTGCTGTATAACATATGGTGGCGGATTTGGGTAAGGTAATATCTGAAATTGAAGGAAATTGTGAAAATTTAGAAATGACAATGATATTGAACCATCATATTTAGCTAAAACGTTTTGTACATCAGCATATGCTTCACAATCGAGTAGTGCTTCTATCAGATTTTCGTGAACATTATAAACACTCATGGGATATTCTCTAATTAACTTAAAATATAAGAAAATAATTAAGATATATTGAGAAGAAAAGAAGAAAAGAAAACATCTTTAAAAATTTTGACGGAATCTTTGGATCGTTGCAGTTTTCGTGCACACATACCCAATCGTCTCTTGATATAAATGAGAACATTGATATTTCTTTCTGAAGGGGAAAAAATAGTTTCAGACTAAAATAGTTCCAATTTACAAACTATGAATACCATCTTCATGTAAGGTTGAATTCATTGCTTGGAATGATTCTCTCGCATTCTTTTCAGCGATCGTCAACGCTCTCTTCAACGTCTCTTCACACTGTATCGTCATAAGAAGTTTGTGAAAGAAATATAATGAAATTCATTTAAACTTCACTTATCGTTGTCGATTCTTCTTCTGCCAACAGAATGAGTGCTGTTGTACAATTTTCATTAAATTTTATTGCTTCTTTAGCGTAACGGATTCTTTCCGTTCTATTCTTCTCTCTCCATGCTCGTTGCATCACTATTGAAAATTAATCGAAATAAATTAATTCAAAATGAATCATTTGAAAATGATTGAAAATTAAACTAAATTCATCTCTAGCTCGAGAATTCAATTCTTCGTTACAAGTTAAACAAGCTGTATCTTGTATGGAAACGGTGAAGAATGTCTGTTGATCTTGTGAGGTGAGCATGATGTCATGAGAGGAGAGACTCATTCGTTCCATTTCCAAATCGTATTTATAATATTCTGGTCCACGGAATAGACTGAGAGGATTCTTCCACACTCGACATTCATTCGAACAATTGTTAGTACTACTGTTAGGGAAGATATCGGCATCACTATCATCCGAAGTGACACTAATTTCATCATCTGAATATGCCTCATATTGATGATCTCTATCAGCCGCTCTTAATCGATTTCGTTGATTCCGATGATGAGTATGATGATGTGAATGATGAGAATGATTATGAGTTCGATTAGAAATATGTTGACGATTATGTTGATTATTATTATTATTATTCTGCATCTCTCCCATATTCTCTATATTATCACTATATATTTGAGAATGATTTTCGATGCTATTCTGATTATTGTTAACGTCATCGTTATCATTCAAACTTTGAGATTGACTATCCGGAAATTCAAGAATCCAATTTAGATAAGTACTTGAGAAGTTTTCGATGAATGACGTACCATATCGTTTGAAATACCACCACTCGAAAACCTTAAATGGGAAAATGGAAGAAGAGAAACGAATGTGAAATGAAAAAGAAATTAAGAACATTTTAAAGGGAAACTTAACTAGAAAAGAACCGGAAAGTAATGAACTAGTTCCAGTGAGAGCTACATAAAAGTTTGGAGTTAATCCTGAAAAGAAGGTGGAAGCTATTCCCAAACAGATGAATGAAAGAAGATGTAAGAAAAGAATGAACTCAATCCGACACTCTCTCCAATTTTGAGTGGAATTCTTAAGAAATACAATAGAGCCAATACTAATATGAGCCAAATGATCCAAATGTATGTCCAGAACCATGTCATCCAACTCTTTAATGAATCCATGATCTCATATAAAACCGAGATTTATTCCCAACAATTTTATTCTTTGAACTCAAATGTTCAATTTCTTCTCAACAATAATAATGAGTGAATTGCTGAAATTGAAACAAAACTTCAATTTCGAAAATGATCGATATGCAAATTATTCGGGAGATGTTTTTCTTTTGCTCACAAACGAATGTGAAGAACAGAACAAAATTTGATGTTGGAGAACAAAAAAAATGATGATTTGAAGTATTCTCTCCTCTCCTGTGAATATAAATGAGTGAAGTGAATGATAATACATTTCAGAAAGGTTTTTCGTAATGTTTTCTTGTAATTTGAATTTCAGATCGAATTCAAATCCCTCAACAACAACAGTGATATATGGATGGAAATTTACAGAATTGGTCTTATTGATTTTCTTTTGCATTTCCATTATGCATATTTTCGTCTTTCTCCTCTCGTTCATTCTATATATTATTCTTCCCACATCATTTTCCATTCGTGCATCTATTATCTTTCATTTGAATAGATGAAAAGAAACTGAATGAAGGCTTCTTTTCTCCTATTATAATTTGAAAGAATGAATACAATCAATCAACTTGTTAGTTCTCGTTCACTAATTACACTCAAGTTATTCCACACATTTTATACAATTTAATGTGTATACGATTGTGTGTTTTCTGTTGTTTTTGTGTGTTTAACGTGTTTTTAGGAGAAAAAAGTTAAAGATGACAATTCTTTAATTAAAAAGTCTTATTTAATTTAATTTGAAAAATGGAGATATGTATATAAATTGGAATTAGTCATATCGTTCTAGTTGG
The DNA here is from genome assembly GCA_023231475.1 of Seison nebaliae. Taxonomy (NCBI): domain Eukaryota; kingdom Metazoa; phylum Rotifera; class Pararotatoria; order Seisonacea; family Seisonidae; genus Seison; species Seison nebaliae. The sequence goes on along the minus strand of JALJEE010001986.1, from coordinate 62,000 downwards.
CATGGTGATGAATAATGCAATGGTCGAAGTTATGACTAAATCTAACAACTTATATAATTTTCATTGACCTTCAATTGGAAATAAGTTTTCTTTCTAAAGTAATTCATCAAATGTTCAAATTTATTTCTTCTCCTTCTTCGGAACATGTAATTTTTGATATAAATTTCCTTTAAACATCTAAATTACTTTGATTGAAGGTAAAGAAATATTTATATTATATTATACCACTCCATCATCATGATTAGATTCTGTTTCAGTTAATTGGTCTCCCTGCTAACCCGAAATTCAACATTCTCCCAACACCAATTCAAAGAAGAGAGAAACCTGAATCGATAAAAATTCTTCAGGGAAATACTGAATTTTTGACATCTTCCACTCATTGGCAGAATAATTATGGAAATAAAAAATGTTTTAAGGATTTTGCAAGAGAAGTTGAACAAAGTCTTCAATAATTCAGAAGATGTTTAGTCTCACAATTTTTGGAATTTTAATTAAATTATTTTCACCGATTTTTTTTAGCCGAAACTCTTCAGCGAATTCGACGCTACCGTTATTCATGAGATCACTGAAAACTTGTACAAGAATATTGAGGTTCGTTCATTTTCTTTCATTTATCTTCAGAAGTTTGTTTGTCATTAATCCGTCAAATGCAGAAGAAGAAAATTTGATGTTTCTTTTTTGTCAGATGGGAAATTTATTTTCATTTCCAAAACTATATTTCGTTGAAGAGGAGTCGGAAAGAGAATGTTTTTATAATAAAAATGAGACTTTTCCTTTTTCTCGTATTTTTATTACGAAGTAATAAAGTGTATTTAATTAGAATATTAGATACAGGGGAAGAAGAAAGATAGAAGTATAATTATTAAATTATGTTGAACGAAAACGAGGAGGCGAAGAAGAATAGCGAATTTTCTCTCATGAATATTCTTCTTTCTATTTTAATAAATCAATAAAATGTAAATAAGAATTGATATAAAATAATATTCATCTCCATTCACTTACTTTACTACAATTTTTTTTGAAGAAGAATTTCTGTTTCTTTTGTGCAAAGAAGTTTTGTGCACTTCCAATTATCTTCAACTTTCTACCATTCTCCAATGTTGAATCTTTAATAATTTTTGTTCCTATGTTCATGATATTAGGGTGAATTGGTCGAAATATATTCCGCTGCATAAGTTTATTAAGTGTGTGCTCATGTAAATCGATGAATTGTTTACAGAGAAATACGTTTTAATTTGGAAACGATTGACCTTGAATTAAATTTACAGCAATTGTTCGTTCAATAATAAGAATTGGTAATGATTGCATGCATGCAATAAAGACGAATATTATCGGTTATTCCTTCTAGAAAGAAATAATGAATTATTCGTCGAGAGTTTGTTATTGTCACTTTATTTCAACATTCACTCATGACTACGACTCATCTTCTATCTATATTCGTTACTTCTAAATATTCTTCTGACTAACTTCCAAATAGTTTTCAAATGTCGATAGTTTTGAGGGAAATATTTATTCTTTAAATAAGAGAGTGCAAATGTAAATTCGTTAATGGAATTTTCGTTTCATTTGATCTTGACAACAGTTCTCTCGTCAGAGAAATGACATCAAAAATTGTGTTTATTTCAAAAACTGAATATCTGTTTATTTGGAGGAGTTAGAGTAGGAGACGAAAGCATTTTCGTAAGAAGAAAAGAAGGAACGAGAATTTTATTGAAGCGAATATGCAGATGGAAAACTGGTGAGAACATCTTTATATTTTCTTTCCCAATCTATCTCTCTTTCTCTGTGTTGTGGGAGGAGAAATGTTGGAAGTAAAAAAATTTATTCGTTTCCATCTATAATACAATTATTTACCAACACTTCCCCCTCCCGCCAACATATTCTTCAATCGCTTCATATTTTCCATGAATAATATTTATTGTGATTATTTTCATCACTATTATCATCATAATCATAATCATCGTTGTTACGAGAGAGTCATAATGAGAAAGAAAATGTTGTTGAGACGAATTCGTCTTTCCATTTTCTGCATTCGATGAACATCGATAGGATGTAGATTAGTGAATTAATAGAGTCGCTGTTCATGTATAAATGAATCAGATGCATCTGGATGATGTGTACATTAATGAGAATGATTGATGTGAATTTGCAGGAAATTGTGCAGGGGAAGAAAGGACATACAATTGATGCATTTATTTTTCATACCATCAATTATCAATTCGATATGCTTTCTTTTTTACTAACATATTTTATTCTTGTCGTTATTCTACAGAAGGAATGACGACGACTTCATTTCCATTCTAATTATAAGAAATTTGAATTGAATTGATTAGATAAATTAAAGGAATACTTTCTAATATGTTATTAATATTAGCATTTTGTGTTGCCTCCATTGGAGTATGAGGCGACGAAAGAATTAAAATGAATTGACATTCTTCTCCAAAGCACTCACACACATACATACATACACATACACATACAACAATGACATTTAAATAATATATTAGCGACAAATAAAGATGATAAATGGCCATTTCATTTATTTATTTTCATTAATTCATATAAGATTATTATCGGTCTTTTAACGATTCCATATCTCTCCTCGTCTGACATTATTTCAAATAAAAATTTTCATATTATCTCCAACAGCATTTTCTCTCACGCTCTTAAGGTTCTCCCTAGTGGTCGTCCTCCTAGTTACTTTAGGTTATTGATACTCAACGACGATTCTCATTCATCGTATAATATTGCAACTCCAGATAGATTTTTGCACGAAATGTTTTCATTTTATCTCAACCAACAAAGAATAATTTAAGAATTCAGCAATTCCCCATATCGAATATCAATGAATGGATATCCTTTTTTTAACAGTGTTATTAATATTTCTTGTTTTTTTTCAATCTTCGGTATCACACCTTCAAACCGTCAATGTCGTTATTAAATATTATGTTATATTATATATGGAGATTGATGATATATTTTCATTTTTCATCATTTCTTTAACAAATAATATTTCGTAGAAAATTTTTTTTTTAAATTTCCAATATTTCATGGAAGGAAAAGGATTATGTTAATTCTTCCACACTTTATTTTCCTATTTATTGATTATTTTGCTTTCGGTACATTGAAGTTTGTGTAATTCAATTAATGTGTAATATCGCTAGATTGAATTGAGAGTATATTGATTTATGTATTGTCAATCAATCTACTATGATTATGGAATAAATTTCAATGTTTTGCTACGCGAAACTTTTGCGATGTTGCATTGTGATTCCTCATAAAATTTATTAACAATGAATATTCATAGTGATGATCCGCATTTTCATCCCAATTGACATGAGAGGGAGATATATGATAACGATATCTTTCTAATGTTGTGCACATTCTATGCATCAGAATGATGAGGAAGCTAATTATAATTTTTATAACGATAATGATGATCATAATCATCATCATCGTCATGTTTTTTTCGTTAATGTATGTTATGTAGAAATAAAGTGGAATGTCAAAAGATAAATGGAATTAATGTCGAGAATGTTGTTATATATATACATATGTATATATACATGTATATATATATAATATATATATTCTTCAATTCTTTCTGTGAGAGAACAGTATTCGTATTCATTCAATGAGCTTACTCATCCATCGATAAATGGATATGATTCTTATTTTCAATTAGAATATATGGGAACATGTCTGACTGGAGATCAATTCATGCATATTTTATTATTTTCTTGTCATTCCTTCACATCATTGCTTTTTTATTAATTTTCTTCTTTTCTTCGTTCCTCCACTCCACTTTCTTGATTAGTAGCAGTTTCTTTGACAACCAACTGCACCGTCATTTACATCCGTCGTGCAAGACGAATCTTATTCGTCGCATATTTAATTGATGTTATTCAATTTCATGTCATTCGATGTTAATCAAACTAATGGAAATTTTTCTTAAAATAATAATTCTCCTCCGAAATTCCTCCAATTCTCTTCATCTCCTTCAAGTAGACGACTGAACTCGAACCTCCCAATTGGAATGACAACATTATGTGCATGAAATTCAATATAAAAATTTTCATCTTTCTTCCACCTGCACATCATTCAACCATCTTTATCTTCCTCTTTCACCTCCTTCTTCTCTCCGGCAATCGTAAAAAGCAAATTTTCGAGAAAAAATTTTAATAATGTCTTCTTCATTTCTCTATCATTATTCTCATCTTTAACTTTAATCTCGGTTTCCCTCTTCACTCTCTTCCTTCGAATGACATGTGACATTTTCGGTCATATTCGATGTAGGCATCCCCCACACGACGAACATTCATTGCGAATTTTTATTAATTTTTCAAATTGGTCTTCCTGATAAAGTGCATGTCACAGAAAAGGAACATTATGTTGATGATCGAAGAGGAAGATTTTGTAATTTTCGCTGTTGTTCTTGTTATTTCTTCAATTATATCCCATTCGATATTCACTGCCTTCGTCATTATTCGTACGAACGAATGCTTTCCTATGAATATTTATTCCCATGTTCATGTATCATCATTATCGTCATGATTATTATCAGTTTCGCCCGCTGACATAGTCGCCGTTGTCGTGCTACATATACGATGATTAAAGATGAATGGAAAATGATGAAGGAAACGTGTGAGATAATCTTCTTTATTATCCAGTATAATAATTTCTTATTTTGCTTCATTTCTTTTCCATTTCATTACAAGAATTATGATTCCAATTATTTTCGTTATTACCACTCTCCTAGTGATAATGACGATGATGATAATAATCATAAAAAGAATAAGCGCTAAGGAATATTGATGATAAGCAAAAGGAGAAAATAAGCCGATTTTCTTTCCATTGCATTATACCATCTATTCTCTCATTATTCCACTATATGTCGCTCATGCATTTTCCACATTGCCTGATGCGCTCTCGATATAGTAGATGTTCTCCTCCATATCGAACATTCAATCAATTATCTATTGTAATTCTTTCAACAACTTACATATATTCCATCTTCATATATTCGTCATCGTCTTCTACTTCTTCTCTTATACCATCAATCTATTCTATTCTATTATTCTTCTTCTTCTTTCTCATTTTTTCTTCTATCCAACATTTAGATTCGTCCAAAAGTATGCGAAATCCTTTACGAACAATATTGTATTCTCATCAACGAAACGGAGAAAGCGGAAAGAAAGGAGAGCGAATTAGTGAACAAATTCTCGTCAGAGAAAGAATTGGAAACAGTCAAATCACAATTAGACATACTCATTCACAACCGATTGTTCATCATTCAATTGATCCCAACACTTATCACCATCTACATGGAACTATCGGCCAACTCGAATCGTAATCCGGTTAGTAAGCAAAACTTTCATTTTGTGTAATCAAGTCAGCAATCCAATTTTCTTCTTATTGTTGACTCGTTTTGTTCGGATGAATAATTCGATTCATCACTCGTCCAACTTAGCACTAAGGAAGACAACATCAGTTATCTCATAATTGTTGTTTTTTCATTCCACTTAAGAATTGAATATAGAATCATTTATTCTTTATCATCATCTTTCGTATAAATGATTGTTATTCTAAGGAAATTAAAAGTTTACGAAATGTTCTCAAAGATCTTCAGTGGCGTTTTGAAGAGGAATTAGATAAATGAGTCGAATCGATCTGGTTTATTTTCAATAAGAATCAGTTAACCAACTAAGAAAGGAGTGTAAATCATGTTCCACTTCCAAAAAAAAAGTGGCAGAGATCAATTGAAATTAAAAGAGATAAATTTATAATTTTATATAACCAACTCCTTCGTTCATTCATCATACAATTCGATAACATTACCGTTTTCCGCATAACTGAATATCCCCTTTTTCGGGGAATAATTCGATCGGTGTACTTATTATCCTTCCTTCCTAGTGTGTATTGCCATCAAATAATATTAAGCAATAACTCTAGCACGTCGGAAAAAGACATTATAGTTTAGAGTAGTTCATATATGTGTATTTGTGTGTATTTGTGTGTGTTTGTGTGTGTTTGTGTGTATTTGTGTGTGTAGGTCGAATATTCCATGTAGAATATGTGTGTGTGCATTTGATACATTTGGACGTTTTGTTGTAGATATAAAAATATTGGAAATTTCTTTGGATTGGAATGAAGCAGAAAGAATTGCCTTCATTCCCATCTATTCTTTCACTTCATTCACTTTGTTATATGTAGACGATGAAGAGTCGACCTCTCGACAGGAAATAATAGCATCCGATTTATTCTAATGTTTCGCTGATCCATTCATTTTCTTTTCTTGAGTCATTCAACTTCCTTTCATATGAATTCATTAGGGTTCCATTCGTATCGACATCAAATTGGAATGAATTCGATTCTCTCCTACTCCATTCAGTCATTGCCATTCTACTTCATTCTCACATGCGAACTCTACTTAAAAGAAAATAGTGGGAGAAATTGATGCAGTTATCGAAGTGATCGAAACAGAAATCGGGGAGAAGCGCAACATGAAATTCAATATGGCCTTTTACATTTTCATCACAAAATTCTTTTTCCTATCCAAAATCTTTCCGTCGTTTCTTTCACCTACCATTCTTATATCGACTACCATCTCATGCTAGTTTGATTCGTATCATGGATGAGAAAATGAGAAAGAAGATCAGTTAAGTAGATAATAAGTTCAAGAGCTTCGAGTTGACGAACATATATTGACTTATCTTCTTTATAGTGATCGATTTATATTATAGATGATTAAGATTGAAAGCATTTGGTAAGAGGCTTAATACTAATAATAATATGGACACAACTGAAAGAACATGAGCGATAATAATATAAATTTCAATGACATCTTCATTTAGTTGGGAATGGATGTAGCTAAGCAGAAAGTATTGAATAACATAAGTAATTGCTAATGCTCACTGTCAATGTTATGTGTAGGAAGTTGAATGAATAGATGGATTTCTTTCTCTCACAAACTACAAATGGTGGAAGGAGATGAAGAGAAAGATTAAGTTGATTAGAAACTGTACTCTATTCCTAGTGTCAAATATTAAATATTTCTAATATTATATAAACATTTTGGTTTCCCTCTGATCAGCTTTACTAGTGAATTGATATATATTGGAAGAATTGTATGGCACAATACTACTAATATCTCTCTCGACAATTCTCACACTGTCAACTTTCTTCTCCGTCCTTTCTCTACCCAATGAACATAAGAGTGTCGAAGGAAATGAAATTGCCGATAGCGACTCATAATCAAATTATGGAAGATTATTTCATTTTACTCTATTCCCTAATTCCACTTATTCTACGATAACAATGAACCATAAACTTTTTCTTTTTCTTCCATATATTTTTTTCTACGAACATTCGTTCGAGTAACTCGTCTCTCTCATCCCCCATCACTACTTTCTAAATTATATTCTCCTCCTTTATTTCTCTGAAAGAATTCGATAAATGAAATACGAATGAGGAATGCAAAGAATAATAACAATAATCAAACATTCGAATATTCATCTAATAGAATTTCCTTTTCTATTTTGTCATTTATCATCTCTCCCTTCTCATCAACATTATTGCATTATTCCGAAGGAAACATTGAAATGAGATAAACATGTTTTTCTAACATTTCTATTATCAATCTATATTTTCAGGATGATTTCATTTCAGTGGCAGTTTTACTTCAAGGAATTTATAATTTGGTTAGTTATTCATTTCCATCTGATTCTCGATTCACCTCCATATTTCCTCTTATCTTTCTATTCATTATAACGTCATCTAATCGTTCAGTAATGAGTCGCTGCATAACGGTCGTTGCTAAATAATCGCCACTGATAATTGGATTGATGAGAATAATAATGTTTTATCTGCTATGGATCTATTGGCTTTCAGCTCATCACATAAATTGACTAATTGCTAATTAATGAAATGAAAGAAAAACATTTAATTTCACCATATCTAATCTCGATTAACGATTAATCCGTATCAGTAGCTCTATTACTGGATGATGTTGATGTATTCAACTTTCAATTTTTTTTCTTCTTACATTATCTACAAAAACGCTACCATCATTCTATTATTGTCAGAGGGAAATTTATAAAACTTTATTTTGATTTGTAGGAAGCAAATGACAGTTCTAATTGTCCGAGAGTCTTCGGATTCCGCATTCCCGATATGCGATCACCTTCAATTTATCATGAAGCTTTCGCTATGCCGACTCAAGGTCTCACCAAAGATGCTCTCGCCACTTCAACAATGAAGATGAATGTTGTTAGTGGCATTTATCCAGATATCGACATTGTTAATGATAGGACGAAGTTCTTCATTTTAAAAATTTTTTTTCATTCGTATCTTCTCATTCAAATAGATTCATCATTGTACAATTCCTTCTTCAAATCTACGTGATGAATATTTCACGAATGCATAAAGTCTCTCTAAGTTTCTTTTGTGAAATGTGTCAGAGGTAAGTGAAAATATTATCATTCTTTTCATATTCAAATATTAAATACAGATTAACCACCAAAGGATTTACGAAAAAACCGTCAGGAGAACGTGTCATTCTTACATCAAACCTATTTCTCGGATTCTTAAGAGGATTGTATTATATTTAGTTAGTGTTCATTTATCTCTCTTAGAAAACGAATTGGAAAATTGAAATTTAGTAATTATGGAATGAAAGATTCGAGTGAAGAGATCGCTCATGAAAATCAATTAAAAAGTGGAGCAATTCTTACAATTTATTACATCAATCAAAGAGCAAATTATGAAATGTGGACAAATGTCATGGCAGTTTTATTCATTTATCATATGAATTTTTCATTCTCATTTTTCAAAGATGACGAATGCAATGATCACATCAATTCGAAATGAATTAGCATTGAAAGAACATAAAATAATGGATACATTCTCCATGTTCGAATATGAATTCCAATCGAAGTTAATCTCCACTGATTCTGCAATAGAGAATGGCGTTCGACATTTGAATTTAAATAATTCTAACATGAATTTTAATGGTATCAATTCCGCTAACATCAATTTCTCCCCACCAACCATCAATTTCAACGCTAATAATACTAATCTCAATAATAATAATAACAACAACAACAATATTGGAAATACGAATAATTTGAATTTGTTTTTGCCAAAAGTTCCATTTTTTGCCATTTGAAAGAATTGTTTTTCAAAAAATGTTGATTAAATTAGAGTGATGAGAAACAACGGAATCGTTTGGGAGATGGTAATGAACATCGGAGTCGACTTGGTTCATCGAAATTACGCCATGAAGATGGTTTATTTTCTGATGAGGAGCAAACACATGGAAATAAGCCGAGAACAACATTATTCCAGAATTTAATAACTAGAAAAAAACAACAAACTGGTTCGATCGATCATGATTCGGATAATGAAGAGACATTGGAAAAGCAATTGCAACGTATCCGTAATCAAAATTCTATTCAACCGATTGATGGAGATCAAAAATTTTCTTTGAAACATTTATATTCGAATGAAGAGATCTCGAATGACACGAATAATTCCACGAAGAAATCGAACACAAACAAATTGTTGAATATTAGAAAATCGATGCATTCCGATCTAGTGTTCAGTGGTGGTCTCAATTTCAATACGGGTCATTTGACAAAGAAAACAGTAAAGAATCCTATTACTAAATGGAAGGATGTTGTGAATACATTGGATCGTTTAAATAATCCAAATCAGTTTGCACCACCTATTAAAATTAATCAACCGATTCATGAATCACATGAATCACAACAACATCCACCAATATCCCAAGGGAAAGATCGAACAAATTTTGTAATGAAAGATCAATTGAAACCATCAAAAGGTTATCTTATGAAAAAGTCGAGAAATAAGAGTAAAGATCAGACGATATTGTCTGATAATGAATCGTTTCCAATTCGTCCACGACCTCAACATGAGGATGGTGACGTTAATTATGAAGAGCATAGAAGTCGCATTAAATTGCTAAGAAAGAAAAGAAAGAGATCTCTTCCTAATTTTAAGAAATCACCCAAACGTTCTCTAAGTTTAATAGCGATGGATTATCGGATAGACTTCCGTCGATTTCGAACTGATCGAACATCGATCGATATTATAAATCCGAATTATCAACGCTTATCAATTTGTGATCGTAAGAATTCCTCTCCCACTGACAATAGAAAACTTTGTTGCTCATTCCTGATTTCGGCTATTTCTAGTATTCCATCCAAATGCTTAGCACCGTTTCCATGGATACATTCATATTATTTTGATTTGCTAATTTTTCCTTGTCGATTTATGCACCACCATCCATTCTGATTTATTACAAATATTTTAATAATTTTAGATGAAAATTTTGATGGTCAAAAGTCGACGGACACGTTATCGAATGATGAAGAATTATCGTTGAATAAACCATTGAAGACAATCAAACAAATGTTCAAATCGTCAAAGACAAAAACGAAATTTGCAAACGAACGAGATTTCGAAATGAATTTCATCAGTCGACGATCGGAAAAGGAAATTTCAGCAAATCCTGATTCTGGTGGTCAAGAAGGATTTGCTTCTGAATCGATGTTAATGGTTTCCAATCAGAAAGAATCATCTTCTAATCCGTCGAAACAATCCGTTATTCTACATGTAAAGAAACCACGAACAGGTACAGATCGCCAACAGTATCGTCCATCCGAAAATGTAACACCAGAAGAATCAAGTTTGAATGTTGACAATCCATCAACACCACCAGTACAAGGAACAGATTTAAAAGCACCAGTTGCACATCAGGAAACAATGCCATTTGATGATTAAGAAAAAACAATTTATTCACAAACTAATTTCATTGTCTTTTGAATAATAAAATAGTCTTGTTAATAATTTCGCTGTTTTTTTCGAATGTAACGTGACTGACATTGGATCGATATATTCCTCCAATTCTTCCATTGCATCTTCTAATAACTCCTCATCATTACGATGATATAACATTTGGAATTCATCTGATTCAATTTCATCTTTATTAAATAATTTCATAAATTTCTCATCTTCCATCAACAACACATCGTTCAATCTTGGATTAATATTTTTCTTTCTTTCTAATTCCATTAAAAATTTTGCTATAAAAGAAAGTAAATGAGAAAGATATGAATAACAAAAATGGAAACTTTTCTTTCTCCAAAATTTCAATGGTTGTTCTACTACGATCCATTTATTGAAACATCTCAACAAAGAGAATCGGCGAATGATTCGTATGAGAGAGATGGAAAGGAAACATGTCTTACTCATTTGTCGAGGTGAGATGCCTAATGGGAACATTGCATAAGTCATTTTGAATTGGATGAATGTCCAATCATAACGAATGATTGGTGTAGCCTGATGATGAAATTGAAGTAAATGAATTTTTTCAGATTTTTCAAAAAATTTATGAAAATCATAATTAAATCGATGATGCAGGAAATTGTAATTGAGATATAACAATGACATTTCTTTCAGAACTATTTTACAAAACTCTCCTTCCACATTCAATAATTTTATCAAGAATGTTAAACGATTATTGATTTCTCCAATATCTGTCCAATCCATAACTGATTTTTCCATAATCTCTTTCGCAATACCTTTTTCGATTCCAATTGATTGGTCGGGTAATTTCATCTCATAAGGATTTGTTGATGTTTTACTTGATGTTGTTTGAATTATAACAGATATTTGTTTCGGTGTAAATTGAGTCGATTGAAGTAATTGAATTGAATGAAGGAAATCGGTAAATTTATCCTCCGAATACAAATCGTCATTGATGTATGGAATAGTCTGAAGGGAGTTGTGGAGTTTTCCAGAAGATTTCGAACAATTTTCAATATTCAAATGATTAATCAATTTCGTTAAACGACGTGACATAATTTTCTATTAGAATAGATGACATGAAAGTTTTTTATAAAAGAAACAAAATAATAAAATTTGTAGAAAGAAAATATTAGAAACAAAAAAATAGTTAAATTGTTTTCGATAAAATACTGAAGAGAAGATGATTGACCGGTGCTAAACGTTCTTTTAAGTTTATAATTTCATTAGTATTCGCTTTTTCCGATGCGTAAATGGAGAAGACCAAACTATCTTTTAAATAACCGAAAACTTGCAGTCCATCACCTCTGAGTAGACAATCTTTCATTTCAACTGGTTTACCTTCTTCCGTTTTTATCGATTGTCCCATACAATATCCTGCTACGACACTCTCGCTAATTTGTGGTAGATCATCGGGTGAAATTCTTAAGCATTCATTCCGTTCATGAATGATTTCTATTCCATCAATATCGTCGATATATATCGCCCATAATCCATCGACTTCATTAATGATTTGTTGGAAGTGTGCTCTTAATTCTTCCAAATATCTCATATCTTTTTTAAGTTTTTGAATGAAGAAGTAGAAAGAAATCTTTGAAGAGAAGATAAATCACAGGAATTATAGAAGAAATTGGAGTTATGACAGATTTATGGACAAAACAGAAATGAAAGGAAATCGTTGAAATGAAAAGAAAGAAATCCTAGAAAAGAAGAGTTGATAAAACTGAAGATAAGATAATAGAAAATAATGAAGATCATTCTACAATTAATCACCAAAAATCGATGTTAGATTAATTTAGACGAATTGTCATTCGTCTTTCGATTCTTCCACTAGTGGAATAGTGAAAACTCGAATATGAAGATGATGACAGATTTGAGAGATGATAGATGTACCATAATGTACATGTAAACTGGTTAGGAGGATTGTGTATGTAAGAAAAACAACAAGTTCATATTCAATAAATAGAAAAGGTAAATAGTTCTTAAAGGAGAACATGAAAAAAAAGAAGAAGAAAGTGGTAATAGTTAATCGATTAAATCGTTGACATTTCGTATCCGTCATTTGTGATACGATCAATCGACATGCTACATTGGAGAAGAGTACACCAATTAGCCACGTAATGAGACGTGGTGATTTGGTTGCTATATCAGAGAATGACAGATACCAAACGATACAAACAATCATTAATATGGGAGCGATTAATGGTTCGAAAATTCGTTTCCAGACAATTTTATTCTTCTCATGTTGTTGCACCAAATGTACATACACATTATATATCGACATTGGAATAGAGAATATGCAAGACATGATAATAATGGACCATTGGAGAGCGATGGCTGGTGTAATTCCATAGAATGTATTATGCCATAAACTAGTTCCATAATATGATGTCAATAAGAGAACAGCTGTCATTGAAATCTGACTGATATCATAGCCCCATGGCAAATAAAGAATACCTGTATTATATTTCTCCCAATGTGATGAGAGGAATGTCATTTGGAGAATAAAAAGTACGACGATCAATTTATTAATTGTAATTCCATAAAGTGGATGTGTTCCATAAATCGAATACATTGTTAACGTTAATAATGAGGCTGCCCATGAATCGATACCATGATCAAACAATTCTCCAACAGGTGACGAAGAATTTGTTCGTCTAGCTTGTTTACCATCAGTTCCATCTAAATGATGAGAAGCTGATTGGAGAATAGCGAATACGAACCAAACATAAGAAGGAATCTTTTCTGAATTTGTATAATCGATGTCATAGAATGCCACCAAGAAATAACTGATGATAAGACATAAAAATCCGAGAAATGTTATTAGATTTGGTGCAAGCCATTTTGGATAGAATTCCACCATCCAATTCCATAATGGATGCATCACATATTTAGAGAGTGGTGAAGTGTCGATTGCACGATATTTGTATCGATCCAATCCTTCCAGATGAATATTTGTCAGATATTGATGATACATAACTTTCTCTTAATCTGTTTAACTGTTTGGGAGGGATATAAGGAAGAAGAGATTTCTCTTCCTATTGTCGAAGAAGTTGAGTTGATTTGAGAGAGATGAGAGAAATAATGAAAATATCTAGTCGAGTAAAATAAAAGTTTATTGGAAAGTTTTTGATTAAAAATAAAAAGATTTGGATGGATGTTTCTTGGTGAGAAAAGATAAAATAAATATTTCTGGAATAGAAATTGAGAAAGAAATAAAATTTAGACGTAATGAATATTCAAGTGACGTGTGCGATGCCTAAAAAGTCGTCGATAGAACGGAGCGATATAAGGGACGAAACAGAGGCATGTGGAGAGTAGACAAGATATAGTCTTACTTATATAATAATGGAAACATGTTGACAGAGTGAAGCGTGTGGAATTGTTTATGAGGATTGAATAGCAGGAAGCATCTTCTCGACGATTATTGATTGAATAATATCTTTTTAATTTATGAGATTCCGTAAAATTGAATCGTCTATATAAATTTATCGCTTGGAAGTTGGTGGAGAGAACATGAAGGAAACAGACTGAACATCCGAAACGAATCGCTTCCTCCAAATAAAATTTTACGAGGAGCGACGCTAAGCCCAACCGTCTCGCCGATTTCGTCACTGCCAAAGAAACGATATAAGCACAATTCAGTTGAGTGTGATCTTTGGATCGTGGCCACAGAATACGATGATCTTCTGGTGAACAACTGTAAATATTTCGATATTCTCCAACAACAATTCCTATTAATTCGAATTCAGATTGATTCTTCGTTTCCACACCGTCTGAAATCTCAACATCATCATCAATCTTCTTTATGGATTGGGCAGAATGGAGACTCATTTGACTTTTAATATATTCGTAGAATGCGTCAAATTGATTGTGGGACAAGCGAGATAATTCATCACAATTCACATTACACCACACGGACACTACATACCATCTGGTACATAAACGATTAGAGATCTCCCGAAAAAATTCATCCGGATAACCGATGGGAAAACATTCGTTATACAATCTCTTCACATTCACTACGTCTCTCGTGGTCAGCGGACGGAATTGGACTGAATTACACCAACACTTTGGTAATACATCGCTCATCATTTTCTTTTTTAATGAAAAATCTTCGAAATTTCATCACAACGAACCTAAGAAAGATCTGTCGTGACTGAATTATATCAGCTTACTGATCAATTTATTCATTTCATTTTATTATTTGGGAATAATAGCGGGTCATTTCATTCACTCTTTCAAATAATTTTCTTTTTCATCACTCATAGTTTCCAGTTTCACTTTCTTAATAAATTATCGGCCTATCATCCTATTTCACATTACTCCATTTTCTTATCACATTTAATGTAAATATTGTCCATTAATCACATTTACCATTTTCTTAATAAAAATCTAGAATTGTTAAACAATTCTTCCATTTAACGTATTAATAATATCATATCTATATTTTATTATTAAAATTCATACGTAATAGTTAAATATTAATAAAAAATACTAATTATACTAACGATTGTAAGTCATCATTTTTAATAGTTAATAATAATAACGTTATTTCGAATAGAGAGGAAATTGATTCAAATTCTCGCAATTTTAATTCAAAGAGAAAAGAAAGATATTAACATGATATAGATGTGATGAAATCTAAAACTATCACGACAATTTTTAATGAAAGTTTTTTTTACACTTTATAAACCCAAACATTATCTATAGATTCGTCTGAATTTACAGTATAAATAGGTTTCCAAAATCCACCAATGACATTATTATTTTGATCTTGATTTAGCTCGTCAGGTACTTTATGTAAAGGAAATCGACAAGCAATTATATAAGAATTTTTCTTCAGATCCTTAAGAAATTTAGTTCCTATCTCATCCATCATATTCTCCATTCCAAATATAACAACAACATTATACGGTTGATAATTGAATTTGAACATATCGCGTCGAAAAAATTGATTCTTTGCATTTCCACAAATAAAGGATTTCCAACGACTATAGATGATTAACCAATAATTTAGTTCGACTCCATCTACTCGTTCGACAGTAGGTAAGGATGATATTGATCGCACTACTCTTCCGTCACCACTTCCGACGTCCACCACTCTTAATCGTTGTTTAGACACTTCAATCTTCTTTAACGCTGATGTGATGTTTTTCAACTGGTTGTCAGTTGCTGGTAAATATGGTAGAGCGATTCGTCGAAAAGCTGGTGTTACAAATGGAAATGCAACAACTGTTAAACCAACAGCGCCAACTCCCGTTACTCCTAATATTACCTTCCCGATAATTGAATTTTCTTTCATTCAGGAAACAAGGAAGCATTTAAAGCTTATAAGTCTAACCATAAAGATGATAATCTTTAATTTAATACCTAATGAGTACCTAATTCTGAATCAATTTTTATAAAATTGATCTCAAATTGATCATCTATTATTTCTTAAATTACATTCGTTTGCGGCAAATTAGGAAGAAGCTTTTAAAACTTGTTTTAAAGGGATTTTTTAAAGTCGCTGCATATACAGTAGGAATTAAAAATAATTGGACACTTTTATGTTTTTATAAAACCGGTCATAACTTCTGTTCTATGAAGTATCTTTTGTAAAGGTGGATATCACAAAATAGCCCTATTCAAGCTCTTAAAGATAGTGCCAAAAAATTTTAAAAAATTTAAATATTTCATTCATCAACCGTAAACTATTTTAAATCGTGGTTTGATTTTTTGAATTCACCATCGAAAACCCCCATATGTAAATTTTCAACGATTTTGGAAATACTGAAGCATGACTTTTCGTGCAGTTTATAGCGCAAAGTATGCACGTATTTGAGCGCACTTAAAAGTGCACAGATTCTTGAAGTAATTATGTAGAAAAAATTCATTATTAATTGTTAACCTACATTCAAAAAATCAAACATGATTTTATCAACGAAAATGTAACGAGCATTTTTTAGTTTTTTCTCGATTTTTGTTGAAATATGACGCCATTTTGTGAAAAATGTAGAAATGCATAAAATTAAGCAACCTCGAATACGAAATCGTTTATAGAAAGGGCAGTAAGCATAAAAACGCCGATTTCATGTCAAGGGAAGTAAATATGGTTGCCGAATTCGAGGAAAACGACGAAATAATCGCAGAGCAAAGAATAGATTACGAATGTCAGACTATAAACCGGAACGACTGGTCGAAACTTTCATTTGAATGACGAAAAGCACGAAACAGAATGGAAAACATTAATGACATCTTACAATTATAGTTAAAATTATTAATATTTAATATATTTTTTATTAATATATTAAAATTGTTAGTATATACGACCATCGAAGGCGAGAAAACAATTGTTGTGCCAAAGAGACAGAGAGAACGCTTAATCAGAAGGAATCATGATGATCCAAAAGCGGGTCACTTCAGAATCGAAAAAACGAAACAACGAATTCGTCGGAGATATTATTAGCCAGGAATGGATACTGAAATAAAACAATGGATCATGTCATGCGAAAAATGCCAGCAGACCGCGCCAAGATCCATTCGAAGAGGAGAGATGGAAAGTATACGGGCGAATAAACCGGGTGAAGTCATGGCCATGGATATATTGGGTCATCTACCGGAAACCAAAAGTGGAAATAAGTACATCTTAGTGGTGATGAATTACGCAACGAAATATCCTTTCGCGATAGCAATGTCGGACCAAAAGGTAGAACGAGTGGCTAAAAAGTTAATCGATATATTTGCATTGAACGGGCCACCAGAAAAACTGCTATGTGACCAGGGAGCAAACATGGACGGATCAATCATCAGAAAATTATGCAAAGACTTTGATATCGAGAAGATTAGAACATCGCCATATCACCCACAGACCGACGGACTTGTGGAGCGAATGAACCGGACAATTCTGAACTACTTCAGAAAATTTACGGAGGATGGAAGGGAAGATTGGGATGGGAAACTGCCAATGGCTTTACTTTCATATCGAACCGCAATTCATTCATCAACAAAAGTTACACCAAGTATGGCTATGTTTAGATGGAAAAACGAAGGACAAATCCCAGATCGAGTAATCGAGAACCAAATAGAGAGAAATGCGGACGGACGGATGTAACAGGAATATCTGAAAGTGACATGTGTCAATGTGAAAAAGAAGACTGAAATAGACTATATAAGGAAAAAGAGAAATACGGAAAAAACTACTCCATTTACTTTTATTTCTAATTACTAAATTATCCAAATCATACGATTCGATTTATTAAATCATTAATAAAAGACTATCAATTACATATTTAGTCTTCTTAAGCTTGGAATGGAGAAATTGAGAGAACTGAATAAAAAACTGAATAATTAGAAAATTGAAAAATAATTTGTATTCATCAGAATATTTGAAAGATTGTGGCATGTAAATTGTTGGCGCTACTTTGTAAATTGAAATTTTCAGTTTACGAAAAATCGTCAATTGTGAAGAATGGAAGTGACTAGTCTCATAAAGCATTTGTGCAGTTTGAATGAAGACCTCCGCTTAAGAATCATTTGTACATCGTCTGGTTGTTATAGTTTATTCAAGTTATTCAATTTATTCAATTGAGTTATTGCATAACTTTCTTCTTTCAGAGATTTACCTTCGATATGTAAGAGAATTCTTATCGGAAATATTTATCAAAAAAATTTGAAATTCGATGCAATCACTTGTATGGACTTATATGGCGACAAGTTGATTAATTCGACAATAAAGTTGATTTTACATTTGTCTCGCGTAGAAATTTGGAGAATGTTGAATTGATGGTATCTATCGGGATTGTTCTCGATGACGAATCGGATGACGACAAAGATGAAAATGTCAGTTTTTATATACTCGACATGTTCCAACAATGTTTCTTGAAAGAAATCGTTTATAGTAATCGGTGAGTTTGATTTAATAACATTTTATTCTATTAAATTTAAAAGGCAGAATTGGATGGCTCTCCATCCCGAACCACCACCAAAACCACCAAAGGAACCGGCCGAATTAATCTCATATTGTCAACGACGATGGGACGTTATTACAATTTGATATTTTAAATTTTAATATCATTTAAAAATTGTTTTCTTATAATATTTTATAATATAAGTGTTTGTTGAATTATTTGGTGAAAGGAGGAGATTCGGTAGCTGATTCAACAAGAAATATTCTAATTAAAGCTGGTCTAATGAAGTTATTTAAATAAATTCCTTATAATCATTTCAAAAAATGATTGTTTGATATAGGGAAGAACGAAATGAGACTGATTTACCAATGTCATCTTATGGTTTCCAATATTTGTTGATGGACAGAAGTACTCAAGTCTTTCATTTTCTTTTACATCTTCTCTCACTTTTTGAAGTTTTATTTTTTCTCTTTCAAATTCTTTCTCCATATCATTCCTTCCTAGCAAAGGGCTCTAAATATTGTAGAGTACTACGAAATATTATGTCAAATAAGTTTGTCGAAAAATGGAATGGAATATTCTTGTAAACATTTCGATGATGATCAATTAACTTTCCTCCAAATTCTTCGCGATGTCGGAGTTGTCCATCAACGAACGGTTAATAATTTAATTCAAATTTCCTTTTTTATAATTTGTTGGATTGGAATTGAAGAGTAAATTGAAAAGATTCAATGTGACATCGTTAGCGGAAGGAATGTTAAATGGAATCATTGAATCAGATAATGCTCATTATCAGAGTACGAAACGTCGAGATGATGGATTTATAATTTGTGAAACGAATTATCGAGTGTACGCTTATACGAACTCAGATGTGGGAATAGAAATGTTGGCGACATTTATAAACATTCTTCAGAAATTACCTGGTTTTGTCGTTGGAGTTTTGACACGTTCCAGTGTGAATCGTGCCTTTGATAACGGAATCACACCCGCTCAAATTATTAATTGTCTCACTGTGAATTGTCATGAAAAAGTGGCAAATGATAAGCCAGTTGTCCCCAGTATCATCTCCGATCAAATTCACTTGTGGGGAAAGGAAAGATGTCGTTTCCAATTTAACGACTGCTACAAATATTCGATTGATGAACAACAAGCACATTGCTACATCTCTTTAAGAGATTTCGCTAGAGTTATTTTTTCCAAATTTAATAAACTCCACTTATTTTTAGGCGAGTGGATTTCTTTTAATGAGCGATGATGATAAGAAAACCATGTTCGTCAAAGCTGATGCTCATGATGCAGTGAAAACTTATTATAAGAGCAACATAAAATCTGATAGAAATTAAAATCATCTTATGATCTTTAATTATATTAAATTTTATATTTTAATATTTGAAACTTTTCTTTTCACAACTAAATATTTCTTTTAATCGTTTTTTTTTCACATTTCACTTGGAATTAGAGAAAATAGTTGTCCTTATTCTATGGACGATTGTTGATAAAAATTCCGAAAATTATTTTTTATTTTGAACAACAAATTATTATCAAAGAATTTGTTTGAATAATTTGCTACAAAATAACAAACATCCATTTCATTCTTATATCTCACACGTATATCGCTAGTAAGTTATCAATCCAATTGAACTGAACCAATAATGACTTTCAAAGAACATCTGAACCTTTCTGTTGTAACTTTAATTCCATACATTTGTATGGCATACAATAATCAATAGACAACACCTCAGTTTTTATAATTCTGATCATTTAAGTTTTCATACTGTTTAATGACTCTATTGTTTTCTGACCACTAACGATTTCGAATATGGATAATTCCATAATAATATTAAAACTAACTTTAATTGTAAAACTCATGTATCGCATACTATATCGACTTTAGTTTAATACTATTTTTCCCTTAAACTTTGCAATTACAAACACTAATTTACCGAAAAGAGAAAAAATAATTAAATTAAAATATGATGATTAAAATTTAAAATTGAAATTTAATTAAATTTATCATAAGGAACAACAATTAATAGTTTGACCAACCGATATCGAAATTCTTAAATGATAACAGTTTTTCTATTAACCAAAAATGCCAACTAATGATTTAGATCTTTTTTGAATCATTTTAATTTATTTTTTGAATCAATAAATTTAGTTATAGTAGATAAGTGATATATAATATTATTGTTATATCTATTACTAAATATTTTGATAGGAAGTGGTTTGATGTGAATATTTAGGCAGATGCGAATTAACATAAACTTGTAACGGCTTAGTTGAATTTCGGTTTTCTTTTTACTTTTTTTTCTAATTTCGTTCTTTCACAAATGTTACGTATTCCGTCCAATGCTTCGAATCCGGTGGATTATATTAATGAAGCAATTACCTTCTTACCTCAGAAACGAATGCGTGCTACTAATTTTTATTTAAGAGGTGCTGCCGAAAGAGAAAAATTGAGGTATATAATTCGAATTTTAAAAGAAGGACATTTTGGGATGTTCTATACGAGTAAAAACACAATTATTCCTCCCAAAACCAACAGAATTGGGTATTGTCTAGAAGGTTTTAAGTTAAATGCTACACGTGTCGATGTGATTCAAACTTTTACGAAAATGTTTGAGGATAAAGTATTTGTTTTCCCACTCTTTTATAATTTACACTTGGACCCGCAAATGTTTTGGGATAATGTTATCACGAACAAATCTTTTTCTCAAAACATCTTAGTGAGAACTAAAACAGAGAATGCCATATTTATGCCAATGGAATTGCAAGAAAATTGGATGGAGAATACCAATACATATTTCGGTTATTTCAATTATTTTATTTAATTATTTTTAAATATTTCATACATTTCTTAACGCTTAGGTACTTTCGCTCAACCAGCAAATATTTTCAGGGATATAAACGCACTGAACACTCCACGTGAAACATACAAATGTGGTTTAATTGTGAGAGCTCCTTTGACAAGGAAAAATGATGATGGAAGCGAAGTAAAATATTGTAAACGATTTCAATTCTACGGTTACAAATGTTGTATTGGTGTGTTTATTAAACTTTTAATTTTCTTCAGATTCTTTCGCCACTCATTACATTAGTAGTTATCGATACATGCAAGAATTGACATTGATGTTTGTTAGATTTTGATGAATTGTCTGATTAAATTTTCTTAAATTAAAACTATAGATGAGAAGGAGGAATAGAAATCCAAAATTAGTGTCCATCGTTAAACCTCTAGGAATACCAATTCGGTACGATCCCATCAACCTCAATGCATTACTAAATCCCTTAAAACGATGTGGAATATTTGATCGGATGAAAATAATACGAATATATACTCTGAAGCCTCATCGAGCTACTGTGTTGGCATTGGGAATAAACAATGCAGAGTATGTAATTCGAATCTCCTCCAAATTATTGATGATTCAAGAAGGATACGGTTTCAAATACATGTACGGTAGCAACGATAGAGAACATATGTTATACCGAGAACAATTTCGAGACAGCAAATCCATATTTGGTCGTATAGCCAGTTATACGGGAGTGCCGTCCTATGAATATGAAACAAATAATTTTTTTGTGCAAATGTCTGTAGCTTACGAATTTGGATCGTTGAGAAATTTAATTAAGGCGAATGATGACAAAGGATTATCGAACGATAACATATTAGCATTGTGCTTGAAAATCTTACAGTTTCTTCAATACTGCCCAGTAGTTAGTTTGTTAAAAGGAATAAGCTTAAAAAAGTTATTCAATTGAAATCTTTTGACAGAATCACTGGAAATTAACACCAGACCATGTTCTTCTTGGAGAACATAGAATTTCTCTTTGCGGTTTTTCCCATATGACACTAAGTCGATGTACATTAAGATCAATGAGTTATATTTCGAAGAGCGAACGTTCCAAAAATCGATATCCGATAAATCAGACACCTGAAGTTCCTCCATTATCTTTTTTTAGTATTCTTATCAGTTGTTAGGAAATGTGGCCTGAACTCTATCCTGGACGTTCACCCGGTGCTGAGCAATGTTACATGTTTGGACGATTGTTATATTTTATGAAATACGGAAAGGAAATGCCTGAGAAAATATCACCGTTGGAAGAGTATTATTCAACCATTTTATTCGAACCATTAGAGAAGTTTCGAATAAAGCCTATCGACCACTTTGATTTGATTATCGGTTATTGTACTCAATCATCTTTTTATGAGAGATCCGGTCAATGGATCCCAAGAGTAAAAGATTATTTAAACAGTTTTCTTTTACTCTCATTAAAAAAAGAATGAATAACTCTCAAACTTCCAGAACAATATTCGACGACCCAACTGAGTATTTTTCATGAGTTAAAACCGAGATTGAGAAGTACAACTAGTTTTAGAATACTGCACACTACTTCATTTGGTCCTCTTAAAGCGAAGGATCATAGTTATCCTTTTAATAATGCTAATAATTGCCATCGAATGCCAACAAGTACTAAGGAACTTATCACTATGATCCAGTCTGTTCCACCAATCACTCGCACACTCGTCTCCTACAAAAATACATACACTGCTTGTAAAGATCTTTATGGGAAGGGCACATATAGATCTAGGATGGCGGACGGAGTATTTAAAATGGATACACCGATTAAAGCAGATAATATCTTGCATGACGGTCAATATCTAGTGTATAAATTAGATAAAGATCAAAATATAAATTTAGAAGAATATGAATTAATCGATTCATCTGAACTTGATGGCAATAGAATAAAAACGGTCGATTATGAGGAAAGTCTACCATTCCTATCTATCTCAGAGTTAGTTTTCTATTCGAATTTATTTTCAATGATTTATTTTCTTAGCGAACTTGGCTATGGTGGACGTAGTTTAGCTGTCCCACAACCCTACGATATGGATATGATCTCCAGCGAAGAAGGATACCGTCTTATTTATCGCGATCTCTTTCTTTCATTCCGAAGAGGTGCTCCTTATGCCTATATAGATTTTTTGAAGGAAATGATTATTGCCGTACTCAACATTTCACAAATTTTCCTTGTACCGTTCGAATTAGATCCAAAGGAACCTGGATATCCTTTGTCACGCACATATAAAAATATATTCACACAAGGATTGACTCAATACTTTACTATTGATCCTAAAAAACACGTTATGTATGATGCCAGTATAACGAAAGAAGTGCACTCCTATGGAAAAACCAGATTGAAGGGGGAAAAACGTCCCAAAGGATTCTCCCTTCCAAACGAGATTACTACTGTTGTGAATGAAGTGAATAAATTAGTCAGGGATTTAACTCGCAATATACCTTCAAACAAAATGATGGACGTTAATAATACGCTGACGCTTTATCTTTCACAACCTCCTGAAATTCCACTTGCCGACCTAATTGATGGCCTATCTTTCATTTGTCCAAACAGTTCACTGACAAAAGAACTGGTCGCCAAGAAGGACTCTAAATTCGACAAATTTATTTGTCAGAACACAGCTTGTCCAAGTCTTTATGTACCTGAACTAATTGTACCTAACACAGAAGAAATCAAAATCATTCCTGAACGTTTGTCTTTTCTTTTCCATATACTCTTCTTATCATATCCAATATTAATCATTTTTAGCGGAAAAAAGTGAAGTGGCTCGACACAAACAATCAGTTTAATACTATCTTCTTTTTCTCTCTAGTTAATGTAATTTTTAAAGTATGAACTACGTAATTTGAATGCTCAACCATTGGCCGAAGAAGTTCCCATTTGATCTTTTTGTCAACTCTCCACTATTTTTAGATTATTTATTCCCTACGCGACCAATCCTCTCCACAAGGCGGTAAAGGAGTGAGATATATGAAGGAGGTACAGCAAAATATACAACTCGCTCCTACTTACACATTGGCTGAACAAACAAGGTTACCCTAATAATATTTTAGAATTCTTCCTTGAGAATTATTCTATTTCTAATCTTATGTTTATGTTGAAAATGTTTTATGTTATGTATTGAACAATGTTTTACGTAAAATTTAAATGGAATAAAATATCATTATCATTATCTTGTTAATCTAATCCAAAGTAATAAAGTAAATAATTCAGTTGACACCTTGACACGTTCCCAGTAAGTAAAATATTCAGTTTCAACATGAAAGATGAAATCTGAACATAAAAAAATTTATATATCACTTTTAAGCATTATTCGATAAGAGTTCTTTCGCATTATCTAAGTAAGGATTATTTTCTAGATTTATTTTTTAAATTATACTCCAGAGAACCCAGAAATACAAATTTTTATTAAAATTGATTTTTTAAAACCATTATTTGTTTGCATTTTTTGTGCACATATTTAAGCGCTCAACAATATATCTAATTTTGAATGGAGTTTTCTAAATTATTGTGCCTAAATATTAGTTCTGATAGTTTTAAAAAACTGTTTTGGACTTTTATGGATTTTATAATTACTTATAATTTAATAATCAATTAGTAGTATTACATATATATGTAATACTACTAATTAAGATCTTATGGATTCTTTTAGAATCCCTTTTAACATGTTTTGTTTCACTGTTTTTATGCATGATCTTAGGTTCTTATAACGAGATATCATTTCTTTCCTAATTTTCTGAAAACGTAATTGCTTCTCTCGATTGGAAACTTTTTCTATTGAAGAAATTGATTCTGTCAGATAAATTCTACCATCTAACGATAATAGCGCCTTTGAAATTTCTTAAAACCTGATTATAATGCTACAGCAAGGAACCAACGCTACAATAACTTGATATCTTGATATTTAGGTCTATCATCTTTGTTTTAGATAACGTTAATTTTTGAAACTGACAAACCTTTTTTAAAATGAAAAATATGGAAATTTTTACATCTATGAGTATTTTCATCCAATTGAACTTAATATCGAATATTTCAAGAACTTTTCGTAATTTTCAATAAAGATGGATAAAAAATGATTTAACGAAAGAAAAAGATGGCTGTGAGATTAATCGATGAAGAAGGCAATTGTTCCCTGAATACATAAGATGATGCCACGCGTAAGAAATTCGTTGATTGTTGTGCATGAAAAACAAAATTAAAGAACACGTATAACATGACGTGTTAGTACTTACAGAGATAAAGAAACAGAGAGAGAATAGATGACGTGTAAAATGCTGTAAATCGATGAATGATGAAGATCAAATATAACGTGTATGTATACACTTATAGATTTTATATTAAATATACGATACACATGTATTATACTATATTATACACAAAGAATGGACTTTTTTTCATTTTTATTCTTTACATTTTCTTCTTTCGAGAGTTTATCTTTTAACTGACCGTTCTGGAAAAGTTATTCTCTGAGGACTTAACATACTCTGAAAAATATCGAATTCTATTTTCCTACTAGGAAAACGAATATCCTATAATGATCAGAGGAATCTTTCGAATAGTCTGCATTCACAACCGACATTCGCCAACGTGTCGATTTGAATTTACTGGCTAATGGGCAAGAAAGAAATGTGTTCGTTCCTTTTAATTCAATTCAATTGGAATCGTACAAGGAACTGAATTCGATGAGAATGATGAAATTCATCACCGTTGACTAGATTGGAACCACAAAAGTGGACAATTTAGATTAATCTGGAATAACCTCTTTGGTTTCCAGATTGGTCTATTTTGTTCATAATCGAATTTTCGTTTGGAGAATCTAGATGAAGGACGACAATTACCTTATACTCAAAACAGTTGGAAGGACAACTGCGGACAATTTAAGTTAATCTGAAAAAACTTCTTTGCTTTCCAAATTGACTTATTTTGTTTCCGATGGATAATATTTTATTCATATTGTTATGCAGAAACATAATGGTGGTGGTTCTTATATGAAGAAGATAGATATTATTGATAATTTTGTGATTACTAACAAGCGAATTATTAGTGATGAATGAAAAATGAATTTCAACCAATTTATTAGAAACGATTTCTACTCAAGAATATCGTCATATTTAAATATTTTATGAAAATTCACTTTTTTCAGATATAGTTGAACAATAACCGCAGAGTTCTACTTCTTTTCAATTCTGCACCTTTTTGAGAATTTATTAACTCAAAATTTAATATCTAATCACTTGATACTCAAAATGGTTGGAACGACAACTGTGGACAATTTAAGTTAATCTGGAATAACTTCTTTGGTTTCCAGATTGACTTATTTTGTTACTAATGAATCATATTTGGCCCATATTGTTATGGAAATAGTGGAAAATGGAACGTGGAAATTTTCGATTAATTATGAATTCCGAAATTGTTTCTCATCTCGTTTCCGTTTTTCTTATTGCCATTTTAAGTCTTCATCCTGAGTTTTCATGGTTTTCATCTATGAATTATTTGGGAATCCGGTAAATGTGAAGAGTTTCTTTATTTGTCAAAAGTGGAGAAACATAAAGAAAAGGCAACATATTCCCACCACCACACTATAATAAATTGGAGATCAAACTACTCACACTCTGTCTTATTAACATCAACCAACTTAAAGGTGGAGAATTAACATGGAATGTTTAGTAGTACAAGTTGTTAAAGGGAAACTGCCAAACAACAAGATGGAAAGTTAAATTAATTTATGCTGGAAACATCAATTGATGGCGTTGAAATTCAAGATTTTCTTTCAAATGTATCAGATTCACAAACATTATAGTAATGAAAGACATACGGAAATTTCACCAGAATCAAATTTTCGTTAAATGTAGTTAAATTTAAAAAATAAAATATTTTTTCTTCAAATTTCTTTTCCTACAATTTTATTTCAATAGATTATTATTTTTAGCGTAAGAAAATTTCCACAAAATTATCGAATGACGTGCTGTTAAAGAAACAGTTTAGGGTTCAAAAATTAATTTTTGTGATTCGTTTTTTGAATATAATTGCTAAAAAAATACTTGGTGAAAATAGTTAAATTTTTATCAATGTTTACTTCTTAACAATTGATCAAATTTGTTCAGTAATTGAAAAAATCTAAAATATTAATTTTTATTTGATGAATGATTGATGAAAAATAAAAACCTGTTAGTTCTTAAATAGAGAACTTATGAAAAGAAACTCTTATCGAGTTGCACCACTTGATCAACATTGGTGAGGACCGGAATTTTTTTAATATTTTCCCTAATTTATCCCAACGGGAATTTTGATAATAAATAATAATAATAATTGTCATCAGTATTTATTTTCATGAACATTAGTTCTAAACATCATCTCTAAAACATCGGTAAGTTCCTACCGACATCAATGTACTCCTTGAGTGATTCGGGAACCAGATCACTAATAACAAAATTGGATATCAGTGATAACGACTCATCGAGAGAAGATGGGAGTTCAAGAGAATAATATCGGCAAAAAAATTGGCGAGGCGACGAGAAGCTCTCACATTGTGTATACGTTGGAACTGGAAGGGCCGATCGGGAAACCGAGTCAACTACTTTCAGATACCTCTGTGCCAGGAGTAGCGGTAATGGAGTCAATTGGCAAATCGTGAACATAAATGCTCTATTGAAAGGCTTCGAACTGTTCTATTATATGTTCGATCAAGGCATCGCAATGACTTTTCTGTATTCGATATAGAGACTGGCAGCCCATAAAAATCACAACAGTAACATACGAATAATCTCAGTTTCAATTTGATAGAGAAAAACTTGCACCGATGATGGTAGGAGTAAAAGGACCTAAGGAATTTACATCTTACACGATCAACTAATGCTGAACTTCTTTTCTTCCTGTCGATCTGACATCCCAGGAAACACACTTCCTTAGACACCAATTCCTCTAAGTCACACCATAATGGAAATCTCGAAATATTCGACAAAATTGACGATTTACTTTCATTACATATGATTCCTACTATAGTTAACCGATTGTTGATAAATTCAATAATCTTTTTACATTGATTTACATTATCCGAACATATTAGAATATGATCTGCGTACGCAACCACTGCAGGAAACGAGTTCCCACCGATTTTAAGTGAGAATAAGCGATTAGATCCGGGATGGGTCTCATCTGACTTTCATCGTCTCATCTCTCTCGATGCTTTCGTGGTCGACGTATTTCTGTTAACACGTGACTCCCATACATTCTCCTCATCAGTCGGCGCATCATGGATAGACCATATTATTGCCTCCTCATCTCTTCGATCACTCTTTTTCGATTTTTTCATTCTTCACAATTCGCAACCAGCATTTCTATCCGACCACATTCCGTTGACGTGCTCATTATTCCTCACCATTCGCAAGCTTTCACAGGATGCTTCCGTTACAGATGGAATTCGGGAGATTATCCCGTCTTTCCTTAACAACACCATCGCTAAAAACATCCGCAGTGCTAATTCGTGCGAAGAAGATCTTTCGTCACAGTGTTCGACGTCTCCACTGGATGAAATCAGCGAAACACGACACAAAGATATCTCCAAAACAATCAACTCCACAAGAATCAACAAAGCGCACGGCATCGATGGGATCTGACCGAAAAACTTCGCTGTTTAGATTGCTGTTTTCATCTCTTGCTTATCTCTTGTCTAACGTCTCACATCTTTGTTCATACCACTGTTCACTTTGTTCATTGTATGATTAGTAAAGACTGATAAGTAGAGGGAAGAGAAAATCAATAATTTTTTTATTTTTAAATTAGTTTGAAATATTTTGTTTAAAATTTTTGAAAGGAAAAAGAATAGTTTTAAAATTTGTCATATTCCATTATTTCCTTAGGCTATTTCGTTAATAACGAAAAAAATGTTTAAAGAGTATTTCAGAATAATGTTAGTAATCCCTCGGTTGCAAAATACATGATCCATGAAAACGATAATTGAATAAATGTCCGCGGAAATCGTTAGTATCTAATGGTATGTTATATGACCCAGGACCAAGGTTATATTTAGAATCTACGCAAAAAAAAATAAATATTGACATGCCCGTTAATGAAAATTCCAACTACCGGCATCTTTCTTTACTTCTTTTATGTCTCCGAATCTATCACGTTTAAATATTTTAGGTTCGAATTTCATTGAATATTTCGGAGCATTCGGTTTATAAGAAAGGTTAGGAAAAAAATCTGCTGGACTAGAAGTATATTTCATTCCTAAAAAGTTCACGTCCGAAACGAATTTGATTCGAAAAAAAAAACCTCCTTTCCGAGTATAACGGTCACCAACTATCGAATAATACGGTGTTTTTCTTTTTACTACACTGGGACTAACAGCACGATAATAATCTAAAAATATTTTAAAATTAGTTAAATTAATAAATCATTTGAACTCTCGACTTTCCATTCATCAATTTCATTCTTTAAACCAAACGTCCAACCGATTTTGGAGGGAATAATTGGTTTATAAAGTTGTTCATTATAAACTGGTGGATATTGACGTCTACATTTTCGATGATTACCAAAAAATGTATGTTTTGGTTCAGTGCCAAGGGCTTTATATTTACTCGTATCATAAAAATCGACATAATTTTCTTCTGGATCGAGCCAATTCGGTCCTTTAAATGAACAACTTTTAAATTTTTCATTAATCGGTTCTCGTTTAATCATATACTCTGCTGGCCCTGGATATCTGATAGTTTCTTTATATTAATTTATTTAATTGACAAACAGTTCAAAATCGGAAAACAGTACTTGCTTGATGAAGAGGTCCAACCATTGTGTAAGCGGGTGAGTTCTTTTCCACACTTTCATAATTCGGATAAAAACTACCTGGACCGATTTTCTTCGCTAATCTTTGTTCTTTTAAATTTTAATTAATCAAATAGAAGATGAAGTAATCAAGAACTGCAATGAATATTCCATGACTCTTTTCGTCGTTCTCGCGACTTTTCTTGAAAAAAGTTAGAACAAAGGACAACAGAAGAATTTTGGCAGAACCGTGAAATATTTGTCCAAGTTTCTTCCTAATGTTCTTAGGTGTTGACCAAAAATATGCGTCTAAATTTTCCGCTGCTCTTAAATGTCCCTTTTCTGCGTTAGCAGCTTCCGGGTATTTAGACATGTCATACTCCTCGTAAACATACTCATCTCCGCAACTGATATTGTTTATAAGTAATTATAATGATTTAAATATTATAACTATAGCTCTTGTTGTTGAACTTCCTTAGGTTGAGGAAGTTTCAAATTTTCCCCATAATTTTCAAATGGAAAACCATCACAAGGTAATGTGGCTACGGGTGGTGTGATATTCATAACAGCATCCTTAAACCCTTCATTCAATGCGATTTTCTTCACATTTATAGTCATTCTTTTAAGTAATGGCACAAAATTATCTTCTCGACGATTTTCCAACAATTAAAATGACGAGAAAGTAATAAGGCTCATTTGATGAGGTTCATAAATTTATTCAAAATCTTCTAGGATTAAATTGTTTTAAATTACCATGTCTTTGTTAGAATTAAGCAATGTAAATTCTCTTTTGATAATATACATTTAATAATTATGTCATTATTTAATGTCATTAATGGGACATTAAGACTTGTTAAATCAGCAATTATACAGAAATAATTGAAGTTTGTGGAGAAGTTGTTAGTTGGTCAGTTGCTTACAGTTTGAAAGAAATTGCTACAATAAATTAGACTGGGAGGAGAGAATAAAAATTTCTATTAGAGTTTCTCATTAATTAATTAATTAAAATTGTTTAATTATTCTCATTGGCAAGTGATGAAAAAGATTTGTTGATATTTATCAGTTCGACTCACATAGTCATTCATTGAGTCGGGTCAGAAACGGAAAGGAAAAAAGAAAAAGAAAGAGCGTTTCATTTCTATATACAATGTATTATACATACGTCCGAAACACATAAACAGATCGCAGTATTCCTTTTTTGTCTTCATTCAACGTATTAATGAGTATGTTGCTATATGTGTGAAACGAAATACTTCTGTATATAATTATCGTATTTGGGAAGTACGTAATATTAGATAGCAAACACAAGCAATATATGTAAGAATTTATATAAATATATGTTGTCTATTAGCATAATAGAGAACGTCAACAACTATTTATTCGCGAACACCAAATAATACGTAGAAGACGACGACACGACAATTAGAAAAAAGGACAAATACACAAAGACATCAAAAGATAGGTAAAGACGGATAGAAATTTAAACAGATAGAAAATATTATTTAATAAATTCCCCATATTATATCGTCATATCTATCTATTGAAAATACACATATCTTTCAAATCCAACAATCGTCGATCGGAAAACGTAGTTGTACGAAACAAATCCTTTTTTCATATTTCATCCACACAAATTTTCTTTTTCCTCCAAACAACATAATTGATCCCAATTTTATTTCATTAACATGTCAAGAGATTTAACCGAATCTTTGGTATGTTGTGTTCCATATCATGTCAATCAAGTTTCGTAAATTATTTCTTATTATTACTCAAATTGATCAATTTCTTCTCCAATTGAACTTCTGTTTGTAGCCAAGACCGAAACGAATAACGAGAGATGAGATTGGAGCACCGACGGAATTCCGTCATATTTCCCATATGAGCGGCGGGAATGATGTAGAAGATAATAACGAGAATGAATTATCACCAAATTCTTCGTCCCTCAATCCACAGACTTCAATTAAATTTAATGATAATCGGCGTTTTATTGATATTGAAGCTATGCGATCAACAAGAACATTTACTGTTTCACCAGCGATGTGTTTAATGAGATTAGATAAATTACCAGTACAGAATACTCGATTGTCAACAATTAATTCGAAGGTCTATGAAAAATTTCCAAGTTGTGCAGAAGAGACGAATGAGAACCATGAGAATCACGAGAATGAATCCGAATCAAAGAATCATTCGAATAACGTCAATTCTAATAGTCGAAGAAATTCATTAATATATACGTCATTAACGAATGATGTGGAAAAAATCCATGATAAAGTATCTTCCAATACAATCCCGATGAGTACCTGTTTATAATGAAGAAAAGAAAGAGAATGTTTTATTCATTCTTTCGTACTTCTCCGAAACTTCATGGAAATATAGAGGAAATTATTGAAATTCTATGAAAATATTTTTCGCTCTCTTATTGACGAGAATATTAGAAAGACACTAATTATATTTCACCAATTGTTGCTCATAACTTAATTCACATATTATTTTCTTTAAAATATTCTTCCGATTTCTATTTCAATTTCCTATTCATTTCTTGTTCAACCTTTTATTAAATTTTATTTTCCATTCGTTATAAGAATGAGATTAAAAACATCTAATTTGAATAATTAATATAAAACTTAAAAAATTGGACAGTTCTTTTTCATTGTTGAAAAATGCGCATCGAACGACCGCACTATCTGTTGAATAGAACACAAAATAATTTATTTACATTTAGTGAATGGAAATCCAACAGGATTATCCGAGTCATCACTTACCTAGAACATTTTGTAAGACTGGTGACTATTGTACTAACGCTCTTCTCAGCGCTTTATCTTGCTATCCGATTGGCATTCGGATATGAGAACCAATTCGAATTCGATTATGTTCTGATTGTCGTTTATTTGAGTGACATATTCTTCCTATTCTTCATCCTGATAATTTGTGCACATCTTTATGCATTATATTACTGTTGGTGATTTATTCTTTATTATTAAGAAATATTAAAAAAAATCAATTGAAATTTAGATGCTCAAATTGATTATTGGAATTACCATAGTAATTGGGAAACGAAAAAATTAAAAATGATTATCGTAATAATTGGCGTAATTTTGCTTATTCCGTACGAATTGTCGTACTTTCTTTCGAAAGATGATGATTCGATTTTGGGGGAAAATCGGAGATTAATCGTTTTCATGACATACAGAATTCTAAGAGTTCCTTTCCTGTACGCTCATCTTCGATATAGACATGGTAATATCAGTAGTTGGAAGTTAAACGGCAATTTCATATTTCATATAATTTGAGAATTTTCTTTTAGATATATTACACATGTAGTCATATCGGCAATCTTTGTAATTGTAATATATCCAATTATTTGGTTCGCCCAATCCAGTAGTGGATATCTTGGAGATAAATCGATTTATACTTATAGAAGTTAAATATTTGAGAAACTGAATTTGATTGTTCACTTGAAATTTTTAGATGATAGTTGGCTAGCAAAATTGGAGAATGAATCGAGTTCTTTCCGATTAATCGATTATTTTTGGGGATGTTTATATTATACGGTGAGTATTGCGACATCGAACATTCCTGTACATATTCAACCGACTTATTGGCATGAGAAATTTTCCACCATATCATTTGTCATCGTTTATCATACTTGGGTCTATGTTCCATGGTTGACATTTATTATTTGTACTTATGTTGGTCAAATGAGTCAAATGCATAAACTGAGAGGAAAATTATCGTCATATGTTGAGAGTTTGAAAAGAATGCTCCTCTTGCCACAGACCATAAGCTATATTCGTACATTCTTACATACCCGTTGGAATGAGGATTATTTACTTCTGACGGAAAGTGAACATAAGTTGTTAAGTCCGGGTACTTATATCGATATGAAATTCAATATTGCTCTGCCATTTTTTCGTGAATCGATTTTTTTCACATCGATCGATCGTGGAACATTGAGGAAAATCGCACCTTTCATAGAGATTATTCATTTGTCAAAGAATGAAATTTTATTTAATAAGAATGATCGAGTCAAATATTTGATGTTTGTAGTTTATGGAGAAATTAAATCTCTTTCATTAACGAGTCATTCGAACTATCAATTTGCTTATCGAAATGGTTTCTCTCTTGGCAATGTTTATTTGTTTTTTTATAAATAATTAAAAACAAAACTAATTTTATTATTTTAGGATATTATTACGACGACACCATGTGAAACAAGTCTGTTTGCTAAACAAGATTCTATGATACTTCTTTTGGATAGGAAATTCTTATTTAATATTGCCATTCGTTATTCTCCAATATTCCTCAAATATTTTAATCCAACAAGTTTCCTTTCATTCATTGTAATACTCATCAATATTCTGTCAACGATTAATAATAGCTCATAAACGCTTCAAACGATATTTAAGGAAATGGAGAATGAAAACGAAATTTAGTGGAGCTTTAGGGAAACCGTTAGAGAATGTTGCTTTGTATCAATATGAAGTATTAATCTCAAATGCCAAGGGGGAAATGGGTATGATTGAAGTTAATTTTTTCAAAAAAGAAACTTTTATCAACATTTCTTAAACTTCGTTCAGAATTACCAAAGAACATTAGATGGAATGGCCCCGACGATTTCGGAAAAAATTGAAAAATTCACAAATGCTTTTACAACAAGATTCCTTCAAATTGCTAAGATGGTTTATAAGCTGTCGATGCATCTTAATAGTCAATTACAAATATTGCATACGATAATGCTAGTAGTGATGATTATCATTAATACGACGTTTGGAGTATATGGCTTCTTATTACTTGATCCATTATATGGGAAGAAATTAGAGATCTGTCATACACTTAGTTACGCATTTGATTTGGTTGCATTCTTTTTTATTCTTTCATATCTACTAACCAAAATCCATCGATTTGAATCGTCATGTGCTCATATCGTTGTCAAGCCGATACATTACGGACTATTCACTTTTGATGTATTTATCATGTTCATTTCATTCGTACCGTTGAATTATATTATTCCTTTCGAATGGGTTTTCGATTTCGATGATCCCACTGTAGTTTATAGTCCGATAAATGAAGATTTGTATCGATATATGACATTGTGCTATAATATGACGATGAAATTCAACCGAATATTTTACGTGATTTATTCATTATTAAAATTCTTCCGTCAACGATCTCCATTTTCAATAGGCTCATTATGGATCTCTATCATCATACAACCCATCTGTACCGTATTGTGCATTCATATTGTGAGTTGTTATTATTTCTTCTTAATGTGTATCGTTAAAATAATTTCTCATAATAATGAGACATGTAACTATACAGAATATTTCCCTTTTTTGAATGTTGAAGGTAGTTTGAGTGATTCATATACATTGAACTTCTTCATAATTATTCAATTACTTGTTGGCACAACTAATCCTATTACGAAATTGGCCATCAATGATCCGTATATTCATTCCTTCGTATTCATATTAGTCATCTGCATATTCATCCGAATGTTAATATTCTCCATCATATTCGTCAACAGTTATATCATCTATCGAACATGTGAACCTGTTGACGAGATAACGGATCTGATGAATCAGTTTGGATCACTATTCCATGTGAAAGATTATTTTCTCGTTCCAATCTATGATTATTGTAATGTGATCGTGCAGAAATTCAAAATATTCTCAATGTTTCTTGATAATGAAATTAAACGATATTTCCCACCTCGAATCCAACGTTCAATCAATCCATTCTATCAAGAATTATTGGAAGAAACGCCATTTTTTAAGAATTTAGAAATCACCAGTTTCCGTACAGCTTTATCAAAAATTACTAATGTTCAATATTTTCTGGCTGGACAAAAAATTACAACAGAAAAGAATTTTTGTCATCGTTTATTTATCATCAGGAAAGGATATTGTATTGCCCAATATCATAAAATTAAGTTATTTAAATTATGTCCCAAAGATTATTTTGGGGCACTCGGCTTCCAGTTGGGTGCACAAGAAGATATGACAGTTTATGCATTAACTGATTTAGAAGTGATCGAAATTGAACGAAACAGTTTTCTCGATGTACTTGATCGCTTTTCAGTTCATCATAAAATTGAATTTGATAACACTATCATTCAAGATAATGGTAGCAGTCGTGGTCTCGGATTGCTGTTACAAGTCTTTACCATTTTAGAACGTTATTCCACCCGAATCATCAAAACGACTTTAGTTGAGAATATTATATCATCGAAAGATTTCTCCAGTGAAATTGTTCGTTTACCCAGTAATGAATTGGCACCTGAACCGTATAAAGACGCGTTAAGAACGAAGTTGAAAGCATTGGGTAATATCGTATGTGAAGCGTATTATAATCTGAGACATGAAAATGAAATATTTCTAAGCACCATTCAAACGAATACGTATAAAAGTTATATAACCAAATTAATATGTACCAAATTCATAATAACAACAATTAGTCCATCGAATTACTATTTGAAAATTTATAAAATTATTCGGGAATTATTCACCTTCCTTCAAACCATGCTAATCTTTCGCCTGTTATTTATCGATGATCAAAATTTCACACGTTGGACATTCATCTATATATGCGATTTGGTGAGTGTAATTGACATTTATATCAATATGATAACAATTCGTCATTATGCTCAATCCATATTCACCACAACAAAAATTCGAACCGTTTATCGTTCTTTAAATCTTTCAACAATCGTTGAAATTTTTGGGACGATGCCTTTGGAAATCGTCATTTCGTTCTACCAAGAGATCATTCTTCGGAAAGAACTTTATGAGATAACTAATACGAAATTCGAATTTAGAGCAGTTGTATTGAATCGATTACTTCATTGGTATCGTATCATTGGATTTATTAGATATTATTCGAAACAACATAAAAAAGTATTTCGACGTATATCAGCCATTATACTCGCTCTTGCACTCAATGCTTTTGCTATCGTCTTTTATTTCCTTTTCTTTTGTGCATCAGATTCCCCAGTAATTTATAATATTCGAAATGTATTTTCAAACGAAAAGTGCGATGAAAGAGTTTCCGCATGTTATGTCTCATTTATGTCATATAATGCAATTTGTTTAAAAACGGATTTATTCGATATCTATTTTACACAAGTACACGAATCATTCGATTTGTGGCAATTATATGCAATATTTTCATTTAAAACCTTCTCCTTACTCATTGGATATATGCCCTCATATTTTATTCCTAAAACTAAATTGGAAGTTATTATCAATACAGCTTATATGTGTTGCGGCTGGTACCTCTATCAAGTGATAATGGCTCGAGAAATTATTATTTTAGTAAAATCCAATTTACCTTATTACATCCAAAAGAAGAAAATGGGAAAAATTATAACTTTTTTGGAAAAAGAGAATATTGACAAAGATATTGTGCAAAATATACAAAAACGTGCTGATGTTACTTGGAGTTTTTTCAAGAACAATAACTTCCACGAAATCATCAGGTTGTTTCCACACGATCCTCGCAGCGATTTAGCATTAGATGCATTTAACTCATTATTTCTATCCAGTTATGTCTTCCATTTGTTTTCGAGAAGTGTTCTCCGAGTTTGTTGTGACAATGTTAGACAAAAATTTTATTTGGCAGGTGAAATTATTGAGGCACAAGATAATATTTCCGATTATATTCATTTCGTCAAACATGGCTCCGTTGAAGTATTATATGAGACGGGGCATTATCGGAAAATTTTGCAGAAAGAACTATTTTATGATCGGAAATATTCAGCTAAACTTAAAGAAAGTTTATTAATGGTACTCGAAGTGATAGTGGGCCCAAGATATTTAATGCATACTTGTGAGTATATAGAAAAAAAATTATTATTTTCTTATCGGTTATCAATTCCTTTATTTGTTTGTACTTTATAATTTCTGGATTTGTTTAGTGCAAAAACAAATTGTTTCATTTGCAGTATACCATTAGCGCATGCGAAATCATGTTTAGATTATTATCCAGGCTTACGAGATGCTCTTCTTCAGAACTTCCGTCAAACTTATAGTCAAATTAAGGCGTTAATAATGGTACTTGAGAATGACATATCTTCATTAGTAGAAAGAGCGATTGAAGATTTTAGTCCGGAACATCCGCATCTTTGGGAAAAGATTGTAGCGGAGGAAACGAATGAGAATTTCGGGTATGAACAAATGAAGAAAAGTCTAATAAATTTACAAAGATATTTGAGATATCTAGATCATGTTGCGTCGTTACGTCGATATGAACACATATTCAAATCGACAATAGACACGAAAAAACGTTTATTAGATTTTGCGAATGAATTAACACGAGATCATGTAATAAGGAAACGACAACGATTAGACGAGGCCTTATTCTACAAAGTACAAAGAGAATTAGAATACCAACTTAATAAATTTTCAAAAATTCAAACGATGAAAGATAAGAACAAATTTTTATTGCAGAATATTCGTGAGGATTTTAGCCGAGAATTAGATACTTTTCCCAAAACCAGTTACCATCAAAATTTGCAAATTAAACGTCTTTTACGTGCATCCGCCAAAGAAGAGGTGGTGTTGGACAATACTAAATATAATCCGTTTGCTGAAGGTGTCACAAAACGACAGTCGAGAACTATGTTACCCACTTTCTTTAAAGAGACCCCGAACGAAAATGAAAATAATAGTAATTTATTAAGAAAAGTAAATTATTTTGATTCTGAGTATGGTAAGAAAAGAAGTAACGAGAATGTTAATCAGAATGCAAATTATGATGAATCGCTAAATAACTTCCATAAGATAATAAAAGAAAAAGATTTAGATGATCTCACTAAACATTGTACAAAGCATTTATGTAATTTTAATCAATCGAATAATACCGGTACTCAAATATCAATGGGTAGTACACACCAAACGAGTGTAATTACTGGAAAATCGAAAAAACATGATAATCCATTCCTGGAGATGTTAAATATGGCAATTGGGAGATATATTGATCGCATATTTGACATCGTTCTAACGATGTGTGACAATGAATCGGCTTCATTAGAAAATATTTTAATTTTCAGAAAAATTTTCATAATACTCATTATCATCAATTGGTTTGTAGTAATATGGACAATTGAAATTTATTATGCCTGCAGCCTCAACTATTATTTGATATTGATCAATCTCATCTTAGATATTCTCATACCATTGATTAGTTATTATTTCCACACCAAATTGAGAGTTGCCGATTTCTTTTATTCGTCAATGTTCTCGATGAAATTCAATGCAAATTGGACATATTATGAACGTGTCGTTTGGTTTATTGAAAATAATCCATTTCCATATGTTCTTCCATTATTCCTCTTAAATTATCGACAACAAGTTTATATCATTGCAAAATCATTACATCTCATAAGAATTAGACATTATAATTCTCCAGTTATTCGATTGACAATATCGAATGCACTTCGTGATACTTTTACGATGATTGAACAAGGAATTCTATTCTCCGTGGCATTCCAATTATTCGTTTGTTTTCAATTCCTCTTGTATGTCAATCGTGATCTCCTTCAGCCAATGCTTGATTATCGATTGTTCTTTAAGACTGAAGAAGATTTCTTATCAAAAGAAAGATTGAGAACATGCATATTAGAAAGAAATAGTGAGAAGAGTCTCCGTTTATTTATAGAGATTATTCTCCCTCATTATTTTAGTGTTTTAACTAAAATGTTCTTACTCGAATTCGACGAGTCTCCCCCAATCAATATATTGGAAATTCTTCTACTGGTTTCTATTCTGGTCGTGGGTAAATTTACACTGTTACGAGTATTAAGATATACACTTATGCAATATTTTATTTTAGCAATCACTAAACAACAATCGAGATTGATGAGTAAAGGTTTCAACCAATTAACTCATGTTCATTGTCTTTCACCTGATCTTGCTGAGCGTTATCGGAAACAAGCGAAACATCGTAGTAATGAGACTTGGAAACATGAAGTTGAATTCAGGAAAATTTTCCAAGATATTCCTTATCCGCTCAGAAGGGAAATCTGCATTACTATTATCGCTCGAATGTTCACCATTGTTCCGTCACTACAATTGTTGGAACATCATTTACAGTTGTTCATAGTCGATTTTGCTGAACAATGGTATTTCGAACCGGAAGATTATGTGGTGAGGAAAAATGATGTTATTGATGGAATTTATTTCATGCAAAAAGGTTTCATCCAATTCGATATATTACCGATAAATGTTTCATCTTTCTTCTTCACAATATTATGAATTCATATTTATCCATTTAGCAAAAAGTTCATGCACCATTTTGGTTTGGACATCTAGATAATAGGAAAGCTAATTGTCGTTTCAAATGCGGATTAATCGCCATTACTGAAGTATTAATATATTTCATACCTCATGTTGCATTGACGATTATTGGTGATAAGTTGAAGGAGAAATTTGAAGAATTATATAAATATTATGATCATTTTGATATTCTGATAGAGAATAGTCTTCCAGAGGAAAACGATAGGTCGAGAATATTTACACCTTATACCGATGATGCACGACCATTGAATTTGCAAACTATTTTATAATGAGGTTAATTTTATTACGTCGTTGAATATTTGAGAAGATAACAAAATTAAATTTTAATATAAATGAAATACAAATTAGTGAATGAGATGGAGGATTGGATAAAGAGAAAACAAATATGGAATAACGATCATTTGATGAATAAATTTTTGATGTATAATTTAAAGATGAAAAAGAAATTTTTTAATTCCTCTCTGAAAACGGAAGAGGTCAAAACGTACATGAAAAAATTGCAGGAATGATTGATAACGAGTAAGATTTGAGTGAACGTCCATAAGGAGAAGAAGAGGTCAAGATTCCTTTTACTATCTGCAAATTTCCTTTCGTATGCTGCAACTAATAATTGAATTTCGCTGAGAATGTTGTGAACTTTTCGTGTAGACATGTCGCGTCGATGTTTCGTTTTTGGTATATCTGATATCAACGGCATTCGTGCATATAAAGGTTCAATGATTTGTGTCTGGAATGCATTACGCACATCGCTCGGAAGATTGGTGTTTTCAGAATACGAGAATATTCTTCTATTAATCGCATTGAAAATCAAGGAAGGCGGTGCGCATAATAGGAATGTACATGTCACTGCGATTAATGTGATTGAAATAGAATTCATTTGCCATTTCTTTTTCCTATTCGATTTATTCATCGTTTTCTTCCGTTCGAGTATTCTCTCTAATTTTAAATTGTTTGACATCTCATCAACATCATCATCATCAAAATCTGATTGCTTGATCAATACGCAAGAACAACATGAATTTTGTCTTCTATATTTCGACTCTCCATTCACCATTCTTTTACTAAAATTATTATTATTGTTGTTGTTATTATTATTATTGTTATTTTTTGACTTGACTTTCCA
Source organism: Seison nebaliae (assembly GCA_023231475.1). NCBI lineage: Eukaryota > Metazoa > Rotifera > Pararotatoria > Seisonacea > Seisonidae > Seison > Seison nebaliae. The sequence goes on along the minus strand of JALJEE010001986.1, from coordinate 20,244 downwards.
TTTATTTCGTAAATTGACCAACTGAAGAACGAGTAATGTATTGAATATGATCATTATCGAAAATGGAATTAGCGAATGCAACATGACATTTATCGGTTCGATATATTGTCGAAGAAATTGACTATACAATAAATTTTTACTATTGAAACATTCGATTCGAGTGATATGATCTATGATTGTCAAATTGGGGGAAATTCTTTTAATATTTTTCATACGCCTCTCCTTTCCGTATAGTATCAGATAATGTAGATTTAATAATGCAGCGACGAATAATAATGCGAAAGTCTGAAGTAATACATGTTTCCTTGCATTTCGATTCATCTGACGTCTCGCTTCTCGTGACTTATTGGCGGTATTAGCGTAAGAGGATAATTGCTTTCTTAAATTATTTAAATCTGAAAATGGCACATTCGATTAAGAAAGACGAAAGAATAAATTATAAATAACATATTTTACTGATAGACAATGTTGAACGGTTTCGGAACGGCCATTTCTTATAAAATCCGTAAACAATCTCTGCAAATAAAATCTTCCAATTCTTCCTCGCAACTACGAAATATCTTTAAAGGATAATAATAATAAAATTAAATGAGAAAGATAAGAAATGAAATGAAACCGATCCATGGCCAGACAAGTGAGTAACCAGGCACTCATGTAAAATACACAATAACAGAGAAACGTATGAATTCGACATGAGACGAGAGAAAGTGCTCGAATTTCGCGATCGAATAAGAATTTGATTAGATGTCTTGAAGGAATTGTAAATAAAGCTACAGTATCGACAATACTCAGCACCGCTAAATACCATCGAGTACGAGAAGGAATTAATGTTGATGATTGTATCCTTTGTTTGGTCCGACTGAGTATGGTTTGGGATCTAACTTCATTCGAACGAAATGACGAGAATACTCCCGAGTTCTCATTGAGCAATTTATAGTTACGATCATTCTTTATCTGTAATGTTTTCGATTCTTCTTGTTCCTTCTCTCCTTTTAATAATGCCATTTTGAATAATTGGTCATTCAACTGTTTCTTTACATATTTCCTTCGATGTTCGTAATTGAATGACGAGGATCGACAATAAACTAATTGGAATGAACAACAACGGAAACACGAGAAGAATTTTGAAATTGTTCTTTCTTTCAATAAAGTTGAATTTCTTGAATGATTTGTGGGGATATTATCACTCGAATTATTGCGAGATATTGTTTCTCGAAAATAATCGTTATTTGCTGTCTTGTTATTTGGGAGATAATTGGATTGACTTGGACGAAAATTACTTTGTTTTATCGAAAGTAATCGACGTAATCGTCGTTGGATTCCTGATGAATCACTTGTCATAATGATAAAAGATAAAAAATTGCCAATTGTACCGATGATAATTAAGAACAATGCAAGAACAGTATAAATGAAATATCTTTGAGTTTTAGCAAATTCATGTTTTGCTTTCATATGATTCATGAATTGTGTATAATCCGTAGATAATTGTTTGAAGAAGATTTGGCAGTAATGTTCAATTATTGGCGAGACGGTTTCATTGACTTGTTGAGCACAATCGATTCTCATTTCATTCAACAATAGGATAAAAACAACTAAGTTTCTAATATGAATAAAGAAAAATGAAAAAAAAATTTAAGAAATATTCATGAAATATTTTGTTGGTGCAAAGCAATTTGTCATATATCAAACCATAAACAACAAACTGATGATTGTCCGAAGAAGAAAATAATGGATCACAAAACGAACGGATGAATGGAAATTGAAGAATAACTCGTTCTTATTTTTGTGACCTTCCCAAACACAAATAATCGGGTATTATTTAGCTGTTATCGATCGTCCCAAAATAGATAATCGACTAGATAAAAATGCGGAGAAAAAAATTTGCCATCACACTCTTTTTATTCGAATGGACATAAGAAGGAGGTACGTCATGGTAACTGGATGAATGAAAAATGAGAGGACAATTCTCAATGACCGAATTTCTATTATTGACATTTATCTATCACGGGTACCATTAAAAGAATATTATATTCCATTTAATAGATCGTACATCTTCCCAACTAACATTCGATGACGAATGAAATATGTGTTGTTGATCCCCAAGATATCATGCCGCGCCCAAATAAAAATGTACAAAATGCACAAAATACTTAGGTTTTTCCTCGAAAATGACGTGTTGTGTATTATTGGGGTAGTATAACGTATGTCAGGATTATCTATTAACGAAAGCTATTACACAACTTAGTAGATGTAACACAAAGAATGATTATTTGTTACCTCAATAGAAACAGATTTTGACTTATAATTTTGTTAGTTGCTGCTACAATATATGTAGAGAGTTACTGTTAAACAAGACTTGTATAAATATTTTTCTAGCAATCGAATATGTATAAAACACTTAAATCACATTATATCCCAGATGTATACCTCGAATTACCTGAGAACTGAACAGAAGGTGTTCGTTATTTCATTTATGAACAGGAATCGATTGAATTAACGATTGATTACAATCTCCTGAATTCTACATGAAGGATAACCAGTTTGCATTTACTCCAAATACTACCTACTTTGCTTAGTTTCTTCAAGCGACTATTGTGTAATAGTAATAGAAATTGAATGTTAATGAAAATTGAATAAATACTTTGAAGTCAAGAATAAAAATCATGTATAATGAAATATTTTCCATTAAATTCTTAATTTAAAATGCAATTGTTGAGTCATTCTAGATCATAGTTGAATAAATAATAAAGAAGGAAATTTATGAAACTCTTCAGGAAACGAAACATCTGCACGTCAAGTGAATATCTCAATTAAGTTCGACCGATGCTAATTCTTACAAAATTATGCTACACCTCTTCTAAGAATCTATAGGAATGAGCGAAACAATTAATTATTATATCCAATACCATACCATATATTTCATGCATATCTCCTATTCATCAATTCCCTGCGTCATTTAAGGATGTTAAAGGGGAGGTGTGAATATAAGAGCAACACATTCTGAGCAATATTTTTCGATTCCATTTGATAAAAAACCATAAAAATCGGTTTTCATTAAGAGGTCTGATATGAAATAGAAATATAATACTCAGAACAACATCATTATCTATCGACGACATAACATGTTTCATATTATTCCATCAATTGAAAACAATTTCAAATTTAATATTTCTAATAGTTTATGTTAGTTGCTGGTGCAAAAAACACATCCATCATTCCCATAGAGACATTTGTTTACTCGGATAGATTCTTGAAAAAGAATGAAAACATTAGAATATTCAAATAAATCGTTTTTCCTGAATATAAAATGCTTACAATTGCTATGAGTACAAACCAGTAGACTATCGAAATGTCTTAACATTATTCGTTCTTACAATCCGATAATGTGCTTTATGAAGTTAAGATTAACATAAATAATTCTTTGAACAAACCCTATAGAACAAAAAAAAAATTCATGGTTGGATGAATGTTCGATTGTAAAAAATTTGAAGAATATGAGATATAAATAAATTACTCAATTTAAAATTTAACAAAAGAAATTCGTTACAGATACTTTGGGAGATAAGTAAGAGGAAGAATATGATCCAAAAAATAAATTACTGCGATCATCATATTCATACCTACATATCTTGTGAAATTGTCAAGAATCATCTATTGCGAAGGTTTTCATTATCGTTCAACTCCCTTGAGCGAATAAACTTATGGTAAATGTTCGAAAACAGTTTTTCCTTCATCAACACCATAAAAATAATATAGGGCAACATTTCTGTTTAACACGAATTCAATGGCATGGTTGCGCAAACAATTCGTTCATGAATGATAAGTTCGATGATCAAGAATTTTCTTTTTCATCGTAAAGAAATGACAGTTTTCCAATGGAACAAGAATATAATAGAGAATAAATTTTCATTTGCAATAATCGCTAAAGATTTGTCTATGTAGAATAAGGAGATTTAAATTCAATTGACATCTATCGACCCCTTAAATTTTTAATACTGCATAATGGAATTTCCATGGAACTTTTCATCAATTTGTTCGAATTTCGTTGAAACAAACATGTAATGTCGATTGATCAAGTGAAAATTAATGGTCTTAAACAAGACCGATTATATTCCCTCCAGGCTAGCGTAAATACCATTTTCTTCTTCTATCAAATTAGATCATAGATCACATATATCCCAGTTTTGACATTGTTCGAATCTATTAACGTTTTTCCGATTCAATTCATTTATACATTGAAGAAACTATAACCTTAAAATTATTAACTGATAGAGAAAATGGTGGGTTAATGGAATTTTGCATTTTAATCTTAAACATAAATTTATTTCTTATCTAGTAAGTGTTGTATGTTCTCATATAATTCTCAAGATTTTGTTAAAACACAGTAACTAACAGTTCGTTTCTGTTGATTGATATACTGTTTTCTGATAAATATTATTCTTTCTCTAATTTAAGGATTAATAACATTTTTGAGAGTCTATATGTTTTCGTCGACATTTCGCTGAGACACATATCCTGCAAGAGCTTTACTCTTAAGGTTTCGTATTCATAAATGGATCAAGTCCATTCACTGCCCAAGAACACTGCAACTTGCCAATGTTTTCCAACCATATTTGTTTACATGATATCTCTGACATATTAGATGTGAGATATGAATATAGTTGATTTACTTTTTAAGAAGCGGAATTGACTAGGATAACAAAGAATTAAAATGATGATTTTTTTCTCAGCGAATCATGACTTACGTAAGTCGGAATTATGCGAAAAAGAAGTATCTAAAAATGGGTGGGGAAATGGGACCAAAGAAATTAAGTAAGTCGAAAATCTTGAGAATGTTACATTTAACTTACCTTCCTGCTCAAATCATCGTGGAAAAATTTTCTAAATGAACTTAACAACCAGAATTATGTGCTCTATTGTGTTCACCCTTTCCTTTGCTTTCACTTTTTACTTTGTCAGTTTTCTAATAATTTTAATTTCACCGTGACATCTATTCATTTCCGCATAATCTCTTACAATTCTTTAAAGTACCTTCTTTATAAAATTCATAATTAGCTAGAATAATTACCCGAGCGATTTAACTGAAATATGCGAGAGGAAAATTCTTATATCAATCTTTTCATATCTCTTCATGATATTATTAATAGATAATACATCAATTGTCCAAGGATTTGATTAAAATGAATATCCTGGTGATAATGATTGTGATATGGTGAAATTGGACTACAACAAAATATTATAATTATTCGACGTATGTTCGACGTCGTGCTGGTTGTAGAAGTCAAGCATATGAGAGAAATTCATATTTATTAAAATAGGCTGCAGAAAAATTGAAAGATGTATTCAACTTCCTCATTACTTACTATCAGATTAGACATCTTGGAACTTTCTTATCATATCTATCAAAAATTAAGACGATTTGCAACGAAAACAATATCAACCAAAATTCTCACCATTAAGCATGCATGAAATGTCGAATGGGCGTAATACATAAAAAGTATAGAGTATAATAATAATCAAGAATATCATTATAATTCAACTCATGCAACGTTCGTTATATATTATCCTGTTTTATATAAGTTCCGATTCGGAACTGCTAATCAGTATCCGTTATGAAATTAGTAAAATAAATGAGATAGTAAGTTACTATTAGTAACATTTACTTCTTCTTTCACCAGGATGTTAACCAGTCATTAGTTGTCCTCCATCATTCGTCTAGTCATCCACATTAACCGGTTAGTGAATATCATTGGAATGGTCATTTCTTTCCTTAAATATCAATCAATTTTAAATAGAGTAATTCATTATCAGAATCATTATCACGATATCAATCAAATATTACAATTTATATCAAAATATTTTTTTAAAAATGAGTTGTGATAAATAGAAAGCAATCCATTTCATTTCATTTTTGCTTACAAGTGAAATCGGTTCCATTGAATTACAGCTTGATCTCAGCCTGGATTTCTACTATCGCTACTCTGTCATCTTCTAGAAACATCTTCTTTTATTGTTAATTATTCTATAACGACTTTCCTAGATTTCGTCCTTTGGTGTATCTACCGGACAACACGTAATATAATCTACAAAAATTTCAGAGAATATTGAAACATTAAAGGAAGAATTGCAATTTGCAATATGCATGTAAAACATTAGTGGATGGATCGTCCCAACTCGCACTTATTCGTATATTTACACTTACTACTCGCTTTTTGTTAGATCCCGAGATAATTAGATGTCGAATAATTTTCTCTATCGAGGTACAAAGTTGCTGAATAATGACTTGTGATGATTATATAATCTTTGACAATGGCATTTTTAGCTAAATGGAATTCTCTACGTTGAAAATTAATATTCTCCGATTAATTAGTAGAATGAAGAAAAGGAAATTGAACATAGTAAGATATTTTTTCTTTATCAATCAATTCACTAACCCTGCACAATTTCACAACTTCCCAATTAAAAAGAATCCCAAATACATGCAGGTAAAGAACAATGAATGGATATATATTTCGTAGTACGAATTGGTCGCCAAAAATAACCAACGGAATGAACTTAAACAGTAAAAATCAACAAATAACAACAACTTGACATTTTGAACTAATTCTGTTCGGTACAATCTATAGAGAATTACTGATGTGTATTATTGTGTAACATTCTCTCCATCAGTTGTCAATGTTTATAAATTATAGTTATTTATAAAATAATTTACTTTCATTCCCAATTGAAAATAATTTAAAAGAATTATTGAACAATGACAAATTTTTACCTTAATTGCGATTCTTATGTAAAACAAATTGTATGAACTCATATCTATTCTATGTCTCACAGTGTCTATATCAGAAATACATAAATATATTAATTAGAAGTATTACCTATCATAAAATCCCGAGACACAGTCAAGAAATATCTGTGGAATAACTTATTCCGAATAAGTTGGTTTTGAGCAGCAAAATATTGTTTGGAACGGAAATAGTACATCTAACAAATATTTCAATATTCCAATGTTTCTAATGACGTAATTCTAACACTTTAGTGACCGACTTATGTTAAATGTAAATTAAAGGGTGATTGAAAGAACTAGACCGACTAAAAATAATTGAATTGATTAATTAAATTTTCGAATCAATAATTGAATGATTAATTATCTATTTAAAATGAAAACATTTTCCGCGAATTTGTGAGACTGCAGAGGACATGTATTCGACGGTCTGCACTTAATTTGCAGAACAATTTCTGATATCATATATTCGATAGTCGGAAGAATATTATCTTATCTAGAAATAAAGAAAAAATTTGTTCTTCCGCAATTAATCCGTCATAAATTAGATAATAAATTTTCATAATATTTAATTTATTTTTTGTATTTAATGTCTGTTTATTTGTAGAACAACATGCTCTTTCATCCATATACTCCCAAACAACTTACAAGCATGCTTCACATATTAGTTGAATTCATTGATTTATCGGACTTGTATTGTATAAGGATGCGAAAGAATTTGTAGATTTCTTTCTAATGTTCTTGTACAACGTTAAATGTTTTGTGAGTCAAATAAAATTCGAATACTAATCTGGACAGGCATAATTCTCATATTATTGGTTTGACTTAAGAATAATATATTTAAATATGAATTAAATGAGAATTTCAGTCGTGAATTTTGGCATATTAAAAAATTGGAAATGTATAATTTGTCAAAGATTTAATATATCATAAGTAGAACGATGTCATCGAACAAAGAAAATTTATTACATTAGCTAAATATTGTTTATTAATTTCATGCATAATTGAAGTGCATCTGGTTGAAACAAAAATAATTGGAAGAAAACATTATTCAAATTCTTTTAGCTTTCTCCTAAGAAATGTAACGGAGTTCAAGTCATAATAAAAATGATTTTTCTTTGATAAAATATCTTCCTAATTTAACTTCTTCTTCCATAACAATAATCAAATATTATCTTACCCTAACACAGTTTTATGATAATCTATTTTAGAAGAACATGCGAAAATTTTGACGGATTCCCTGATGGATATTTATTCATATCAATCTAAATCGATAATTATGGAAGTACATATTCTTCAACATTCTTCGATCATATCAAAAATATATTATCAGTAGTAAGATTACAACCAATCCTCTGACATAATATGAATTGCCATTATTCTTATTACCCATTCTCTTCATAACAAGTCAAAGCAATACTGTTCATTCTTCGCACCTTGGAACAAAACCGGGGGAGGAAAGCTTGTCTAGAATATGTCATTTTTAGTATAGTATTTCTTCACATAATTGTTTATCATTATTAACTGTTTTCTGTTTTATACAGACGTATAAGCTGATATGACAAAAATGAAACATGATCGATATTACGTTCATTAACATTCGTCTTAAAGAATTATTAATTCCAATAGTCATTACAAGATCTTATGTTTCAAGAATGATTACTCAAGAGGAATCAATAGCATATCGCCCACAACCCGGAAAGGAGATTATGGGAAAAAATTGAACGATGAAATTATTATGTGAAATTTGATTTCTCTATAAGAAGTGGAATATTGTATTTAACTTAACCTCTGTATAAATTCCTCTGTTAAGAAGTATGTTTGAGCATAATTAACGAAAATGACGTTAGTCAAATCATCATATAAAATTTATATGGACTTACTAATTAATATTTATAATATGTACCTGCGGAAGTAACAAACATGCCACGTATTGAACGGCATTCTTACCACTTTTCCAAGATGTTTATTTGATGTTATTCATATGTTCATATTAATACTCTTGCTTTATAATTAGAGTGGATGAACTTTAGTAATTCATGTTCTTCAAGCACAGAATGGTAACGAACTGGATGAATTGATTGGGGACATTCTGAAAATTTGGCGGGTTTGTTAGAAGTATCTTGTCACGAGAATAGTTGACTTTCTAAACTATCTGTGCAATAAAACGAAATATCTTATTAAGATATCGCTCGAAGATTAATGTTAGGAGGAAAACATTCTCAATCGAAGAAATTAATTCCTCAACAATTCCGTAATTAAAGAACGAGTAGGTGAATATGTTCATTTTAGACAGACAGCAGACAAATAATAAAAAAATATTTCTAGAAAATGATTACAATGCGAAAAATATAAAGTGTCCATTTGCAAAATTAACACAACATAAATATTTCTCAATAATTTTCATTCATTGAACCACCGAAAAATTATCTAGAATACTTTCACTGATTAATAATAAATTGTCAAATTGAGAATTATCACTCAATTTCGGTCTTTCTTTCTCTGATGTTTTTGATGTTCCATCTTTGTCCGTTTCATCTTCTTTCTTGTCGCTTGTTATTTTTGGTATTGTCTTTGGAATGGAATTGAGTAGTCGGATTTGTTCAGCTAATTCTTCTTCATATTGAGCAAAATCTTTCTTTGACAATTGTAGTCGTGTCCCTGGACAGCGAATCATATTATTTTCTTTTATTTCGGTTTGAAAAGTTGAGAAATAAATGGAGAACTTCTGGAAACGAAGAAGAAAATGAAGAATTTATTACCAAATTTATTTCAACTAATCGTAAGACTTAGAGCAGATAAGTAAATCATTAAATGAAGATATTGGACTTCTACTAGATCGAACTTTTACTTACTTCAATATAATTCGAATGATGTGAATGAAAATTCTTTAAATATTTATATTTCTAAAAAAATTGAATAATTCTAATGACGAAATGCTGTTCGTTCATTAAATCCCAAACTAAAATATTCATCTGCTTTTCTTTCTGGTTTTCCTTCAGGTCCAGGACGTGCTTGACTTACCATGAGTCGAAGTCCATGATGATTCTCCCATGTCCTTGGATTATATTTAATTTGATACACCATCAATTGAATTCCAAGTACAACAGCGAAACATCTGGGAATTGCCCAGCGAAAAGCTCCTGCCCATTGTCTACCCAACATTGGTTGCAATACTTTAGCGGCAAATGTATCCATCGGATATCGATAAATTTGTCGAAATCGATGTCGATAAGGAACATTACGTTGATAAGAATATCGTGGTGAAAAAGCAGCTTCAACCATCGGTTCTTTTTTTGACAAGATTTGATCCATCTTCCATTGTTTACGTCTCATTCGATCTTCCTCAGTCATTTTTGGTAATCGTTGACGTTCATGAGGAAGAGGTTCGATACAAAACGGTCGATAGACTAATGGTTTTCCATCGAAATCTGATTTATATTCCGACATATTCTTCTGCAAAATTTTTTCTCCTGGAAATATTTAGTTATTTATTCGTTTCGACTTCAAATTCGAAATAAATAAATTAGGAATAAAAACAGTTGAATGATTATAAAAAGGAGAAATTTAAATTGAACATTTAGCTGGGAATGGAAAGAAAAGAAATTATTAAATTTCATGATAATGAGAAAATTCATAGGAATTGGAGCTGTCTCATTTGTAACTATATTATCAATAAATCGATTACAGAAAAATCGATTAATAAATGATTCGACATTAGAAGAATTTCGTGTTTTCAATACAATCGATGATTTAATACCGAAAGCTCATTGTTTCTTCAATATCAATCAAACAAGTTCTAATATTTTCTAATCAATCAAATGACTTTCTATTCAATCTTCTTACAATTGACATTGTTAGATTCTAAATTTGATTCTAAATTTGATTCTAACAATAATCATTTGATATTAATCATTGAGAATAATTTAAAGAAATTAAAAAAGTTCTTTTTATAAGAGAAGATCATTCATGTTTTCCAATAAACAGAATTAAATTTAATGTTAATGAAAAATGCAAATTTGGATGGACACCACTTCATGTTGCAGTGGCGAATAATCAACTAAAGTTTTTTTTTTGTACAAATGTCAAAAATTTTCTTGATGTCTAACTTTGCAGATTCGTTGAATATCTAATAAACATTGGTGCTAATGTAAATATAAAAGATGAATATAAATATGAAATGAAGGAAGCAAATTCCGAAAGTTTTAATGTCAATTTCACACTCACTTTTCTCGTCATTATAATTGATAAAGAAAGAATTGGATTTTCGTGATGAATTTTTTTCTTCCGAATTTAAATTAGAAGAAAACTATTCGGGATTCTCTCCACTTCATTATGCAGCATTAAATGATAATTTGGAAATTGTGGAACTATTATTGAAATCAGGTTCTATTATAAAATAATTTTCAAAATAACTTTTCTTCGTTCAGGAGCTGATTGTCGATTAAAAAATGATTATGGTCATAAACCAATAGTTTATACTGATAATAAAAAAATAATGGAACTATTAGAAAAATATGAACAAATATTACAACGAGAAGATCGTAAAAAATATCCGTTGAATGAAAGATTAAGTAAAAAATTAATTGGACAACTTTTAGCTATCAATACTGTCAGTAATAGTTGGGAAATACTTATTTTTTATGTTATTATGATTTATTTTCATTCTTTTTTGAAAGTTATTCGAAGGAAAGAAAGTGGATGGTATGATGAAGAACATCCTTTAGTTTTAATGTTTTTAGGATCATCAGGAACTGGTAAAACGGAATTGGCGAAACAATTAGCGAATTATCTGTCTATCACGAACGATGATAACGATATGTTCATTCGAATCGATATGTCTGAATACCAGGAGAAACATGAAGTTGCGAAATTTATCGGTTCACCACCCGGCTATGTTGGACATGAGGAAGGTGGTCAACTAACGAAGGGATTAATGAAAAATCCAAAAGCAATCGTTTTATTCGATGAAATCGAGAAAGCACATCCCGATCTCTTAACCATTCTCCTACAATTATTCGACGAAGTTTATAATATTTAACATTTTATTTAAACTGTTTTAGGGTCGTTTGACGGATGGTCGTGGTCAATCGATTAAATGTAATGAAGCAATATTCATTATGACATCCAATTTAGCAAGTAATGAAATTGCTGATCATATTGTTGAATTGCGAGAAAAATCAGAAAATTACAGTTATATTTTGTTTTTGTATTTTGAGTTATTGTACGGAAAGTGGCAGATTCGAAAACGGAAATTTCTAGGAAATTCTATGACAATGTCGTTAAACGGATTTTAAAAGTTTTTAATAAATATTCATTATAATAATTGTTCAATAATTGATTGTTAATTAAGAAACATTTCCGTAGAGATGAATTTTTGGGAAGAATTAATGAATTTGTCTATTTCTTACCGTTCAATCAAGTCGAATTACGAGAGTTGATTGAGAAAGAATTAATATTTTGGAAGAAGAAAGCAGAATCGTTTCAACTTCAATTGAATTGGGATGAGAAAGCAATTAATCGGATTGTTGAAGGATATGATATTAATTATGGAGCGAGATCGATAAAACATGAGATTGAAAGACGAATTATAAATCGTATTGCGGAAGTTCAGGATTTAAATACGGCGAAACCAGGATCAAAAATATTAATAACAACGAACAAGAAAAATGAAATTAATTTGAAAATAAATTAGTGTATTTTTATCTTTTTTGGAAAGAATCGATTCGATTTATAATTTACAATTTAAAATGTTCGATAGACATTAATTAGGAATAATGACAGTTATTCATATTAAGCTCTGTTTATGAATGTAAAAAGGAATGGTAATAAATTAAGTGAACAATATCGAAAGCTTACAGAAATTACTATTAGGCTAATCATCATTTGAGTGAAAGAAAAGTAATATCAATTATAAGTAGTATAATTAATTAAGTGATGGAACCGGTGGTGAAACGAATAGAATATGATAATCGGAATAGTTGGGTTGAATGTAGAATGGAGGCGATGTATGGCGCTTGTTCACGTTTAGGAGTTTATGCTCTACATTTTGCTGACCCGCAAACATTAGCCTACGTAGCTGGACGAATGGTAGTTATTATGGATATTGATAGTTCCATTCAAATTTCACATATTCCAATAACCGAATTAGCAATCGTTCATCTATTAACATCCAACTATTCGAAGAAGATATCGAATTTAGCGCTGTTCGGTTATAATGATAATATGAATCCTTGTTGCTACATCTTGCAGTGTGAGGATTTTACTCAAATGCAGAATTGGGAAAAGAAGAAATCTCTACCATTAATGGGTACACGTTACAATCGCTTACAATATATCAGCGCTCAATTTAGTGTGGATGGGAAACGTATAGTAAGTTTACTTAGCGATTACACTATTATCATTTGGTTGTGGGATAAGCAGAGGAAGACGGGAGAATTTCCAGCGAATGCGAATCTGATAGGAAATGTTCCACTTTGGCAGATCTCATTCTCTAAATTAGCTTCGAATTATATCGGTTTGACCGGATATAAAGTGTTAAGAGTATGGAAGCTAGTTGATCAGTCTTATAAACTTAATACGAATATTAATGATAAAGCGATTGAAGGTCTCCCACCCATATTCTCATATACCGTTCATTGTTGGATTGATGATGATAAAATGGCAGTCGGTACGAATATAGGAACTATCTGCATCATTGCTAATCGAGACATTCTGTATATGATCGATGTTAAATCGCTTATTGGTACGCAAACATCAAAACGAGGATTTAACACTAAAACTGATTTAGAAGATGAAAATGACAAATTGTATGCTACTTTACTTACTCCCAATGTCACAATTCCGGTGGCCACTGCCATTTGTTCACATTCACGAGGATTCGTTGTTGGTTATAGTAGTAGTATCCTTCTCCATTTTATGCCTGACCAGAATGTCCCTGATGGTTATCAACAAATTGGAGCTTCTCGCATACCAGGCGAGAATGCGAGAAAAGGGAAAAGCAAAGGAAATAATAACGACGATGTTTTTTCTCATGGAACTCAAAGTCACACAACTGACGGTGACCATTCGAAACAATTGTTTCCAGAACCTGAATTTGAAATTCATGAAACCGAATCGGAATTCCACAAAGATATCGCTCCAACCATTATCCAATGTGTTGCTGTTAGTCCAGCAGAGGATTATATAATTGCTTTCACTGAAGAAGGAACTATGTTTTACTTACCGTTCGCTCAAGTTGAACAGAACGTTTCGAATTTTTACTCTCGAATATATATAGATTCATTATAATTCATAATTCTTTAGATGTATACGTCGATGACATCGTTAGGACAGCAAGCTCATGTGAAATCAATAAATGATTTAGACGTTTGTAAACATCGTCCCTTATTTGCTACTGTTGGAGGTGACAAAGTTTTGAAATTATGGGACTACGAAACAAAGTTATTATTTCTAATATTAAAAATAAAAGAAAATTTTCCTTTGCAGAAAAGTTGTGTTATCTCAAGAATTCGTTGAAGATATACATAGTTGTTGTCTACATCCTCTCGCCTTTTTCGTTGGAGTGGCATTAATGTCAGGATTATTCTTATACAGTATTCGCTTCAATTCACTTTCGAATGTGGCATATTTCCCGATACGTAGTATTACTATAGTTTATTACACAAACTTTTATTTATTTTCCAATAATCTCAATTCCTTTCTCAATTCAGTGTCGATTTAGTAATGGCGGTCATCTAATTGCTTCAGCAGCAGCAAATGCCGTTCAAATCACCTCGACTGTTGATTATTGTCCATTAGCCTATATCCAAGAAAATTTAGGAAAAGTTATATTAATATCGATTAATTTTTGATATTTCATAATTTCATTTAAGATTAATGATTTAGCATTCAATTATGATGATACGATTATTGCTTGTAGTGGTTCAGACGGATCAGTTCATGCTTGGAGATGGGCTACTAGTGAAGTAATTCTGTTACATGTAAGTCGATTGACCTCATGTCCCGCTGTTCGTTTTTTAAAGAATTCCGATCTGATTATGTTATCATGTGAAGATGCGAAGTTAAAATTTTATCAAGATAATCAATTGAAATTTGAACATCCATTCAATGAGACAAATGATTTCCATACATATATGTCAAGTCTTGATGTTATGTATTCATTAGTACCACCATCAAATAATGCGATAGAATACATTTGTGGAGGATCGACATCAGGCAACATAATAATTATCAAGAGTCCAGTTACTACAAAATTCGAATTTGACAGTTATCTCGCACATAGTGGCGATGTCAGAAAAATCAAGTTCACTCAAGACGTCAGTCATATAATATCGGTCGGTACCGATTTAACTATTGCAATTTGGTCGTTGACGGTGAAAGGCCGAGCTAAACAGGTAGTTAATGTGCCAACTGTCAATAATTTGATTTGTGGCGTATCTCAATTAGAAGAGATGAAATTTGAAACGGACAGACTGAGAAATCAAATTGTTCATTTGACTCAAGACTTTCGAAATCAGTTACGGAAAAAGGATGATATGTTCCATACTAAAACTTATTCTACATTTAAATTATTCGATAAACAAGTGGAGAAGTTATTGGATACGGTACAAGATCTAATAGCAGAAGATGAACGACAGAAAGAGGAACATGCGGGATTGATGGAATTGTTAGATAAACAAGCGAACGACGAGGCTGAAAAGGTAAAATTTCAACATGAATATAGTATGAAATACGAAAAGGATCGTTATGGAAAAACGGAAGAAGATTTCAATGAATTACTTCGTCGTATGAAGAGTCAAGTTGGTCAATATGACAGTGAGAAAGATGAAAAATTGAAAGCAATTAAACAACAGATAAAAATTTCAAACAAACAACTTTATGGGAAAGTTGACAAAGTTTAATATGGAACATTTGTGTTGATATAATATCTAATAATAATCTTTCATTAATTTTATCGATATGAATTAGATAAAAAAGGCTCAACTTCAAGTTATCGAAAATACAGCGGTAAGTATTCATGACATTGAACAAGATGCTGAATTGGAGATTTTGGGATTGAAGACCGATCTTGAAGAGAAATTGAAGATCGAACGAGATAAGAATGTTCAATACAAAAATGAAATGGCAATCATGCAACAGAAATATGTGACATTGGATGCAATGGTGAAACAATCGGAAGAATTAGCTCTTGGCGTCGAAATGGAAAACAAGAAAGTTCATGAAACATTGAGAGATATGCAATCGATTGTTGAACATTTGAAGAATGAGATTACTGATCGAGAGGAGTTGATTGCAGATAAAGTTTCTATTTATTTAGTTTAACAATTCAGTCGTTCAACTTCCAGGAAAAACGATCATTCGAACTAAAAAAAACGAATCAAGAATTAGAAAAATTCAAGTTCGTTTTGGAATTCAAGATCAATGAATTGCAAGAACAATTCGAACCGAAAGCGGCTGAATTACGAGACGTAAATATGCAAACCTTAAAAGTTTAACTTAGATTAGAATTGTTTGGATAAATTAAAAAATTTTATTTTTTTTAATAGATGGAACAAGAATTAGTGGACATGCATCATAGAAAACGAAAATCACAATTTTTATCATCAGAATTACGTAGTAAAGTTCGTGCTTGTGAGAAGCAATTCGAAGAAGAAACAGATACTGTTCATTTTCCCATTATTTCCCAATTAATTTTCATTTTATTTCTTCTTTTTAGATAAGACAAATTAAGACAATTTATACTCAGCTACAAACAGATATTTGGGAATTGGAGAAACATATGAATTCTCCCAAAGAACTGCGAAAAGGTATCATTGGTTTATTTAAGAAATATCTAGACGATCAAAAAGTTTCCAATATAAAACTTGTCGAAATTTTTATTTCTTTTTATTTATTAATTAATCAGACAACGTTAAGACTTGTAATGGACGACTCACATTCGGAATATCATCGAAAACGACATTATTTGGAAGGCACGTTAGCAAATTTGAAGATAAATTTCCAACAGAATCAAGAGTTACAAAAAGTTGATGCTCTCCGTGTCATGTCGGTTAGAAACGTCTGAAACATTTTAACAATTATTCACATAATTATCATTCGAAAAGGAAAACGTAACATTGTTGCATGAAATGACAAAAATACGTGAGGAGTTAAAGATTACTCGACGTAAGATTCATGACTTACAAAATGAAATAGGAATAGGACAAATAGGTGGATTGAATACAGTTGAAAAATTCATCGAGGCTTATCATCTCTTCCGAGGTTTTCTCTCAATTTAAATGATATTTAATATGATGTAATTTAAATGAAGGTAATCATCAATTGAATTCTCGAATTGTGGATTTGAAAAAACTTTTCGAGTTACAGAAAGAAGAAATAATTAATTTGAAGAAATCATATTTCATTATTTGCGGAGGTAGAGCTGCTCGCAAAATTAAAGTTAGACAAATATTAGTAGAAATTAAAATTATTCAATCAAAATTTTTTTTAGAAATTTAAGCGACGTAGTACGTCATTAGGAATTGAAGAAATCATTGATGAATTACAAAATAAATCAACGACGAGACGTGCGCGAAGTAAATAATTTTTCATAGTTCATTACAAACGTATATATGTCTAATTCATAAACAATTGAAAACTTAACGATTTCTGATGATTTAACTTATTTTCTCGAATAAGATTTACGAGAAATGCAGTCTTTGACAGATTTGATGAAAGAAAGAATTAAAATAATAAGAATTTTATTTGGACTTTAAAAAAATTCGAAAAGATTAAAGAAAGTTTAAAGAATATATTTATAAAATTATATATAATGATGAAAAATTGGAAAACACGCTATACATAGAGATATGTTGCATTGTTTGCAACAGTAAACAACCCGTTTCTTACATTGACGACAACGTCTTCGAAATTTTCCTTTTATAATAAAATGAGTGTTTAATTTTGAGATAGAAGGAGCAGGAGGCATATGTTTTCTTTGAGATCCAGAAAAATCGAATAATTGTTGGGCAAGCTTCAGACAAAAACTTCTTCCACTTATCAGTCCTTTGTCAATCTTATATAATGTGAGTGCTTTGATGATGGCTTGATCAGTCAAATAGTAGAAGAGACATAAACACGGTTTACGACTTTTAATTTTGCATCTATTGTCAATAAATTTACATTCTCCTCTTAGTGCTTTGTACGGATCATCGATTGGTATATCGTTAGTAATTTCGAAAACACGTTCAGCCCATTTTCGAATAAGAATCATAAGATTTGTGACTTTCTTTAATTTCTCTTCTTCTTTCATATTGATCAGTGTCAAGAATGTGATAATATTATTGTATCTTTCTCTGCTTAGGAAATTTTTGATATAAGTATTAGAAACGATTGGATCATTAGACCATAATTCATGAGTTGTTGAATTAATAAACATTCGACTAACAGTAACACCTATGAAAACAATAAGTTCATCTTGAGTGATATTATTGATTTTCTTATGTGAATTATCAATTTTCTCATTCGTTAATTGGAGGATATGTTCAATCAAATCGATTGGGAAGAAGAGTTGGAAGTATTCAATAACCGTATCGACGGCGATGTTACTCTTAAGTTTAATCCCATTAAATTTGTTCTTATTTTCATCGTGTTCTTCGTCATTAGTCAATAAGTTTTCTTCTTCATCATCACTAGACCAATTGCGAGGTTTTTTGTTAGTTGAAGGAGATAATGTTTTCGAAACACACTCCAGTGGATCCTCCATATCATTTTCAGCTTTACAATCTTTGCGAAAATGGGAATCGCAAAAATTCATTTTATTTACAGTAACTTTGAAAACATTATTTTAGTTTAACAATAGTTTGAAATTTTATTGTACCTAATTCCATTACCACGTTAATTAGAATATGCACAACTTGAAAAGTTAGGCTTTCTGTACAGTTTTAGGAAATAGATCAAACTCTCATATATAATTGAATATTAATCTAAATTTTACCCTAAAAAAATTTATCTTTGGAGACGATTAATAGTCAACATGACTTTGATTCTCCAACCTCCAACTATTATATAACACATATAACTAAAAAGTAAACTAAATTATCTCTTATCGAAATTTCAAAAAATTATAACCCCGAACAGTGCACGAAAACACGGATGAACTTCAAAAAAAATTATTTTTAGCAATATTGTGCTAAAATTTAATATATATTGTTATTTGGTTTCGACTATTTCAAATCACATGATGTTCCAGTTAGGTTTTTTACACAAAGTTGTGTAGCGGTGTTGGCCTAGAGGATCTAAAGAAGAAGGTGAGAAAAGAGAAGCCGAGAGAAATAAAGAGAAGAGCGTATGTGAGAAAAGAAAGATCATGTAAAGAAAGTGACGAGAGACGACTATGAAAGAAAAGATCATTTGAGAAGAAACTGTCTAGAACTCACATTCATATTTATACCTGATAAATCATTTGTTCTAAATTAATCGTGCTAGTACTCGTTACAGTAATCTCCAGATAATAAAATTTTAAAATTGAAAATTTTCCCTAAATTAGTGCATTTAAGGTGCCCCAAACTTTTAGAACTCCATAACTGTTTTATACTAATTCTCAGGAGCAAAATAAGGGCACCATGATGATCAGCGTCAAATTATAATTTTTTTTATAGATAACCTGTTTAATAAGATACTTCATTTTTTGTCACTGTGTAATTATAACTATATGAATCATATACATACATAATCGAATAACGGAAAGATGCCGTAAGGTTCAGAAAAAATTCAATATTGAAATATGCAACGATTTTTTACGGTAGGCCTTCTGGTGGATTATGTGGCTTTATACGTAATTCTTTAAACTTTTCATGTTTTCGGGAAATCGGAAGTATTCCTTTCTCTTTCAAATTATCGGATATCGTATTCTACAACGTATATCTTCCGTGCAACGATCCGATTGTAGCCAATTCTATATTCCAATATATCGTTGAATCATCTCCTGTCTTCGTTGTCGTTGGAGATCTTAACATTGATTTCCACCGAAGTTCATCTTCGCTAACTAGACTGGAGGAATTCCGATAGGAATAAATATATTCCGAACTTTCGTGATATTCTTCCGATGAAACGTAGATGTAGTAGTCTGTTAGCTAAGTACAATTCCCACAAATCTGTGGAGATTCTTTCTCAACTATCTTCGGCTCGTCGTGAATTTAGAAGAGCCATCCGGAGACTAGATACCTACAATCGTATTTGTAGAACCACGGATGATTCTTCATTATGGAGGTTCTTGAGGAAAACTGATTCTTCCGAGAACAATTCGAATCCAACTGTTTAGGAATTTGTCGAACATTATAGTCCTATATGTTTTCATCCGACATCTCACTTTCTTTTTCTTCTAATTCATCCAACATTTCTCTCTTTTCTTTTTCAAATGATGAAATTAGATCTGCCATTACTTCACTAAAGAGCTCAACTGCACATGGTTGTGATAACGT
>JALJEE010001978.1:0-10745 GCA_023231475.1 Seison nebaliae | reverse complement strand
TATAAATTTAAAAATAGAAAATTTAGCATCTGTGTTATTATATCCTAATTATTGTTTCTGTTTTTATTTTTCACCATTCACTTTTTTTGCTCAATTGAGCCAATTCAAGTATAGTACGGAGCGTCGCAGTGAATGCCTGCTGTAGAACAACGAAATATTTCCGAATTTGATTTGATTCGTTTAAATAGTTGTCATAGGAAACGTTTCATATACGTCCACTCACAACCGAATGTATAAGAAAAGAACCAAGTAGCACTTTCTAATGACGATATATCCATTGGAGTTTCATGAAAGAAATCTAAAGAACCGAACCCTAATGTCATGACGATAACGATGATTGAGAAGAAAGGATTGAGAATTTCGAATAAACTTTACATTGAATGTTATAAATATCGGACGGAATAAGGAGCAATTAAACGAAGGAAGAGCATCTGAATTTGAACAAAAAAAAAGTTGAATATTTAAAACCTTAAAATAAACATACGATTTGGATGTACAAATGATCAAGGAAGAAAAAAGAAGAGTACGTGACATCTTCGACTAATTGTGTTTATGTGATCAGTCTCTAGGAATTGATAATAATAAAAGAAAGTTTACGGTTTCAGTATTTAATTTTAAATAAAATGTTTGGATAGAGGGAGGAGAGGAGTATTAGCATAAAATACAAATGGATGACTAGAAGAGATATGATGTGACATTAAGATACGTTCGGTGTATAAAATGTAAAAGTCGATCATCGTTGTGTTGATGGTAATATAAGATCCAAATAAATATTAAGGATGAAGTGACTAGGAACCTCATCTTCGTATGAATAGATAAGTGAATGGTGTTGTTGATGGTGGAGATGATGAGGAGAATGATTGCTAAGAATGAGAGAAGGATGTTGATGATTTTCGATAACAACCGTCCGGAGAACATGTTAACGAAGGTAGTGTTCGAATCGGCATGGTCGATTTTGAGACCGTGTTCAATGAGAGAAGATCGCAATTTACCAACTTTCTGCTCAAGTGCACCGTTCGCCTCATTCATTTCACGACGGAATTCATTCAATCGATATGTGAATTTGTCTTCCATGTTATGCATCTCTTGTTTCAGCAGGAATATCTCTCGTTGATAGAGATCAGTAAGATCGTTCAATTCAGTATGAAGTTGTACTATCTCCTTTCGCTGTTCATTGTTATAGTCGTTATTATGGACGAGATCGGAAGTGTCGTTTTGATTAAAATGTCGTAAAATATCGTCGTCCAATTTCCCGTCATTGGATCTCATTTCATCGATGAAAATATTGGGATTACCATCATTCTCATAATCAATTTGACTCTCCATCTCCTTATCAGTTTGAAAATTGCCCGTCATTCTTCCATTCTTCTCTTTTATATTAAACGAGTTTTCGTCACTGTTGTTGGTGAGAGATTTCCTGAATAAATCTTGTTTCGTTCTCAAATTCGTCGATAAATGAAAATTGGTTTGTGGTGGGAGTGTTGGCTGATGATCGTTTTGTTCGTTATGCGGTGAATGATTCGATGGCTCATTACTGTAATTAAATGGTTGTGGTGTATGCATCGTATGTGGAATGGTAGCATTTTTAGGGAAGTGATTCTTTAGAATCAGTTTCTTTATATTATCCGGAGTGGATTGATGGAAAGAATTACTTGCAGAATGACGTTTCCCGTTTAGAGAATGAGGTGTGGTGGAAACTCGACGGAGACGATCGAATCTTTTATTAGGATGAAATCGATATGTTGGATGTTCTTTTCTTGAAACGACGAGATAATTCGAACGAATCTCTTGGAAATGTTCCACTAGTTGAGAGAGATGTTTCTCATTCATGAAAACTCGATTATTCAACATTAATTGTGTGTTGTTGTTATTGTCGTTGTTGTTGCAGTCCAGTTCTTGATGATCCGTTTTCGTAATATGAGTTAATTGACTAGAATTATTCGATGTTTTCTCTTCATCTGAATTGATATGTTTGATCAATTGAATTGTTTCTTTCCGAAATTTTAAAGAGATTCCTGAAGAATTCTTTAAATAACTTTCCATTTGAGTGGTGGATGTAAGACGGAAGAAATTGAGAATGATTCCTTGTAAGAAATAGAATTGCATTTCATATTGAAGAAGTAATTGTTCAAATACGCCAGGAATGTGAAGGAATTCATTCGTCGTTTCATCATCATCCTCTGTCATAATTAAACTGGAAAATATTTCGATAAAATGACGAAGTATTTGATGTTTCCTCTCTTTCGATATCGTCAAGAAATGTTCATTAATTTTCGTACAAAATCGTTCGAAATCATTCAAAATCATTTTATCCTCATTATTCTCCGAAATATTCAGTTTCTTATTGAATGTAAATGTCGAGATCTTCTTCAATCGTCTCGTAAATTTTGAATTAACTAAAACTTTCGGATATGTTTGTGTTTGAGGTTGTTGGAGATGTGGCAAATGATGAAACGCTTCAGAAGTTCTCACTTGGAAAGCATTATCTTCTTTATCGTCTTGGAATTTCTCCGAATTTTTTCGCTTCTCTTCCTCCATCAATTCATTCTGTTGTAACTGCTGTTGTTGTTGTTGTTGTTGTTGTTGTTGTTGTTCAGCTTCTTTCATCTTTTTCTCTTCATCTTCTTCTTGTTTCAGTTGGAGTAAATTCTCTTCTTCAATTCGAGCCTCATTAATTCGTTCATCATATTCGCGTAATGTCGTCTTCAAATGATCAATATCTTTTAACAATACATTCCGATGACGTTTGAATCCACTGACGAAATTGTTGATTTCATTCGATTCCGTCTGATTATGACGTTCAGCTATTTTCGACGAATTACTCACATATTTTTTCGTTAATGCTATAAATGGGAGAGAAAAACATAAAAAAATTTATGAATAAAAAGAAAATGGAACCTTCAAATTTACATTGGAGACGAGTCAATTCATAAAATTTTTTAGTTCTCTCATACAACAGATTGGTCAATTTGTTTTCATTACTGTTCAAATTCTCTTTGATCGACGTCGACATACGTCCCGTCTCCATTGAACGTTTGCACAATTACGCACAATTACACACAATTCACATGAACGTCGAATGAATTCGAAGTGATCGAAGTCGAAGTAGGCGCAAATTGAAAAACGAAAAATTTATTTTTTTCTACAAAAAATTTTCAATTTTTCCTTTTTCTTATTTCGAGGAGAAAGAAAGTGAAGGAAAACAATTGACTTTCTCTCTTACTCAAACAAAAGAAATGAAGCGAGTTACGAAATAAGAAATGGAATTGTAATTCTTTCCGAAAAAATTGAAAGAAGAAAGGAATGAAAAGGAAATTTTGTTTTTTCTTCTCCTCATCGACTAATAAGCCAAACTTTTTCATGACAAGTATTTCTCAAACACATTCTCAGCCTTCGCCCCTTACCTCAATCACGTCAAATATGACTCGTTCGGACAATATTAATCCAATTGGACGAATTCTCTTATTGAGTCATTCGATTGATTATTCTATACTTCCCACTCAATTCCGATAAAGGATAAGATGATGGATGAATGAATAAAATAGACGACAATATTCAAAGAGACATCACTATCATGAATATTTCCAATTACATATTCCTCATCTATCTCACATTTCATTTTGTTTTAATACTCTCCGGAATATCGAACACAAATTCCTTTCAATTTCCCAAACGAGTTTAATACATTTCCCATATGAAATTTATAGGACTAATTGCACTTAACTCCCATTAAATGAAACACTTTAATATAAAATTCAAAATTAAATTAAAATTTTGGGAAACTTTTATTCAATTATTGGACTCTCTTTAAAACTTACGTAGTTAGGAGAACTGGGAAGGAAACTTAAAAAAAGAAGGAAACTTAAAAAAAGAAGAAAATTTTTCACATAATTAATTCTTTCATTCGATGATGATGAGAAACTTTCTTGTATATATGAAGTAAAATGTTAGTTAACGAGAAAAAAAAAGAGAAAGATTAATAAAATCATGCGATAACGATGAAAAGAAACCATGTAATCAGATTGATTAAAAATAATAATTTTCCATCTAATGATGATAACATAAGAGATAAATTGATAAGAATTTGATATGATTCCATACAAAGAACATTTCTCAATTTTGTTCATTTTACTACGAATTGTTCTCATCAAAAATTGATGGTCATGTTGAGAGTATAGGAAAGAGATGTTAACCAAGTTTTATTGAAATGAGATTAACTGTTTAAATGGCAAATGAAATTTTAAAGGATTTTTAAGCAATCTTGACAAGTTTCAATTTTCTCATTATCATAATCTTCGACCTGAATAGTACAAAGTTGAATTTCCTTAAATTGGCGAAGTATCGTTTGACATCGTTGGAGAATGTCATTGGCACTCACTGACGATGTTACATCTAGTTGAATTGTAAAAAATGGAAAAGAAACAAGAAAATTAAAAATTGATTTACCTCGAGCGACGTGGACACTAATGGCGCAACGATCGATCGTCAAACACCAGAGATGTAGAGAATGTACATGTTTCACATTCGGGACACTTTTCAACAATTCATAAACATCATGATATTTGATTTTGGATGGTGCTCCTAAAAATGGATGAAGTTCAAAAAATATATTATGAGGAAATAAAAGGTAATTGACCTTCCATCAGCACGTTGAGAATATCTCTCATGATTTTATAGGTGGTGGCTAGAATGAGGATTGATGCGAAGAATGTAACAATTGGATCGATTATTTGCAAATGCGGCTACTCACAAATCATTAGTAGAGTAAGAAGGAATATGAACTTTAAGATAGATGATGACAGCTGCAATGAAAACAGCGAAACTTTGTATTAAATCGCCAATGATATGAATAGAAGCAGCCCGAATATTGATATTTTTGAAATCGGATTTCTTTTTATTCATCCGATCCTCTTCCTCATCATGTTCATGACCTGATGATGAATGACTATGTCCATGAGAGACGACAGCCGAAAGATTACACAAAGTGTTTTGTGGGAAATTGAGAACGGCCATCATTCTAATTCGATTTTTTTTTCAGTTAATCACTCAATTCAGTTAGAAGAAAGAGAACATTAAATTGAAAACAATTCCAATAGTTGATGTGATAAGCATGATATCCGTGTTGATGTCATAACTCTTATGAATGATTCGTTCGACACCTTCATACACCAAAATGCCGGTAACGAGCCAAATGAGGAAAATACTCAAAAATGCTCCAAGAATTTCAGCTCGATGATATCCATAAGTTAATTTACTCGTTGCTAATTTGCGACCTAATCGAATTGAAATAATGGCAATCAGATAACTGATGAGATCAGTTGCCATATGAGCAGCATCAGTTAAAATGGCCAAACTGTGCGATATGATTCCTCCTTTATCATTATTAAATCGTCATTATCATTCTCCAATTGATTACTAACCGATAATTTCAGTTATCATGAACAACAGACAAACTACACTCACAATGACGAGGAGTTTGAACGATTGATTTCGATTCATCAGATCGTCACCTTTCACTTGATGACAATGTGTTTTCTCCTCTTCCATTTCCGTTAAATCCTTCTCATAATTCTCTTCGATTCCCGTCATCATATTAGGGAAATATCTTTAACAATTTATTGTCTGTTAACTTCATTCAATTAGAAATTGAGTGAAGGACACGCCAGAGATTATATCAACACATCTTTGTTAAACTAAATTTTTTCTTCTTTCTCCTTCTCACTTCCTTCCTATCATACTCTCTTTCATAACACCATTTTTTATTTTTCTTCTTCTTCAACTTCTATTTATTTTAGAATTTTAATTTTGAAATTTTATTCCGATTAATTCTCAACTCAATCTACACTATCCGATTCGACATATCGTTGCAACCGTTTCGCCGGTCGTTTAACTCCACATTTGAGTAGGACAAAAGTCAGTAAGATGATAATTACGGCTACCGCAATTCCCACTAACCCCAGAAAGACTAATAGCGTTAGCGTCGGCGTTGAATATTTGGGTTGAATAAAATGTTTAGCTACGAAAAAATTAAATCGTATAAAATTTATTTAAAAGTTACTTATATGACAATTCTTCCATATTGTTTGCCTATTCTTATTATTAATACTCTTACCACTTCTATCCAACAAATTTACATTAGACGAAAAGAATAATTCTGTTGATTTACTCTTCAAATTCAAATTCAAACTTAATTAATTAATTGTGAAATGTTCGAGACTAACATTCATTTTCATTGCACCAAAAACGGAGCATGTGAGAACGTCATCACTATATGCAGCACTAGCTACATGGAATTTAAATATGGTATATTCTTTCTTTAGAGTATCAGTGATAGTCTAAACGAAGAATTGGAGAAGAATTGGAAATTAATTTAACGTTCTCTTCTAACGACATTCCACACAATCTCAAATGATGATTATAAGTGTCGGCTGGTACTTTATTAATAACCAGATCACATTGGATAAAACCAAAATAGTCACCCGTTCTATCATTAAACAATAATTGAATATTTTATGGAATTTAATATGATAACCGTTCACGTCGTCGATTAGCTTGATCATACCATTTTTCACGACTCGTCTGCTTATAAGGCTGATAACGCGAATAAATTAAGCGAACTAAAAGCAACTGAATGAAATAATAAGAAACTAAATTCATTCTCCTAATGTCGACGGGAGTTCAACTTCTAATTTACTTTTAAATCTCTATAAAAACCATTTCTAATGATTATGGTGAGAAACAGATTTTCCATCAAATTAACAATTTTCAAAATTGAAAAAGGAAAGAATTTCGTTGATATTATAATAAAAATATTTTAAGAAAAATTGTTCAAAAAAAATTTATTTTCTAAAATTTCCTTCAAAATCTCAATGTTATTTATTTGTTGCTCAATCTGGTGCGACGATTCCAAGCGAAATTATCCGAATAACTTTTTATTACTTTTTTCGGAATATTCGGTTCTTTCACTTCATACGGATAATCTGAAACGAGCGAATTTCCTGGAATATTTTTCGTAAATGCTAACTCATTCTTTCACAATACACTTTTGCGTCGTTCAATGATTGGAATTCTAATGTCACATCTAAACTCGCCAAAGGATCGGCACTATAAAGAGAATTGAGAAAGACGATGAAGAAAATGTTCCTAACGAACTGCACCATCCCATCAATGGATTCTCCCATCGTTCTTTAGTATCAAATTGAATTTTCCATTTTCGACAATTATATGTTCCCGATTGCATCGGATTTTTCGACGGTACATAAATGGTAGCTTTACGTGAAACAATCTCGCAGTTTTTCACTCCCGAAATCGCATCAACTTTCTCCTCATTCTCTTTGATTGACAAGGAGAAATCTTGTGCACTTTTCACTGGAGTATCGACATTACGTCGACCCAACATATTCTTTGCTTCATTGTAACTGAAATGAAGAAATTATTATTTTCATATATCACATTCTCTTAACAAACCAGAGAGCGGATGTATTGATTCCTCTTCTTCCAACGAAATAAAAGGATTTGAGCATTTTATTTTTATTCTCAATTCTACGAAAAAGCTTTTAATTTAAATTATGGTCAATACATTGGAAACATACCAATTCTCAATATTTTGCTTCGGAACTTACTTAAAATTGAAACTGAAGATAAAATAAACCAATAAGATAGTTATTAACTATTAGTTAGTGAAAGTTTTTTTCCGAATTCCAATTAATACTTACAATACTTTTAACTATAGACTATCGAATTAACATCAAATAGACAATGAAACGGTAGCGAAGGAATTTTGAAGAGTAGATTTGAATATTATGTAGGAAGAGAACTGTTTATGTGATTAGAGAGCATAAATAAGGAATTTATGGTTGTTTTTGTTATAGAAAGAATAAATTGCATTTAAAGTGAAAGCAAAAAGTAAAAGGATTATGTAAAGTCATGTTTTCAAATTCCTCAATATTATAATGATAAATTCGAATAACGCAAGAAGACTATAAAAAATGAATTTATCATCTATAGATTAATGAATAAATCCTCCATTATAACCAAACCTTGCTTTGTCCGTTTTTAAACGAATGATCATGTGTCCATTTGGAGCTCTAACATCTTCCATTACATCACAACCATTTTGTCGATCGTTCTGTGATTCGCTCTCGCATCTATTAAACACTATCATTTTTACTCCATTGACAATTTCCAATTTTATTGACTATGTCCTAGAATACTAGTCCATTATATACGTACGAGAATTTTCAAGATTACGGGAGAAATTTCAAGAAATTTGACAAAAGTTACCTTTGGAAAATCTCTTAATTTCCATTAAAAAATTAAGATTTTAACTTGAAAATTTTATATGAAAATATAACTTGAATCAACGATAAGTAAAAAAAATTCGAGAGCAACAAATAGAAATTGAATTTATTATCTGATTTTTATCTATAGTTATTAGTATTTTGTTATTTGGAAGTTCGAACATTGAGAAAAGAAGGAACTTTTGAAGTAAAAAAAAGAAAGAAAAGTAATTTATCAATATTATATGCAATACTTTTCCATAAGAGAATTGGGCAGATAATAGTAGTTTATTTACAATGAATAAAAGTTATGATATATTGATGTTATCATTATTTTGAGAATGATTTCCATAAAAATAGAATTAGTAATTGAATTACAATAATTTTTTCTTCATTAATTCCTTCAGTGAGTTCCAAGGAGGAGTTGTTCATTGAAGTCATTATCTGTAAATGCATTCTAGTCATCCTAATGAAATTTGACGTGTCTATTTTGATTCGTTCTGTTCCATTTCATCTACTATTTGATGATGTTTTACAAAAACCAACGAAAAAAAGTCAGATGATTTTGGCAGGTAAAAGCCACCGAGCCATTAGGAACGCCATATTTCCCTTATGAAAATGAATTTTTCCAATTCCAGGAATCACTTCTCCAGTGGATTCCAAAGAGGAGTTGTTCACTGGAGAATTTTTATCCTTTTGTTTCCACAAGTCCGAACCATTTTTCCTTAGATCTTCTTCCACCACTTCACTACTCGAATAGTGAAAAGTAACAGATTTAGGTTACCTTTGAACGACATTTGAAGCAGTTGCCACTATTGAAACTAATCGGTTCATTTGGTAATTCATTGACAACATATTGGACGTAACATTTTATCTGTATCTCGTCCTATAATTCGACTACGTGGAATGAAACAATAGAAAATTCTAGAAACGAATTGTTCTAATTTTGGAAAAAAATGAGCTTCGAATTCAAATTGGTTGCAGAAGCGATAATATTTATCATTTATTCATGAAGGAGGATTGGAAGGAAAGTTTATAAAGCTGCTTACCGCTACATTTACAACTCTTACATTTATATTTCGTAAATATATGTAGTAAGTGAGAATAAAAAATATATTATCATGTAGAATCTGATTAAATTCCTGTAGACACTTATAAAAGCTGATTCATATTCCTTTTCCGATCATATTCGCAAAGAGAATCTTAGGAGTTTTGGATTTTGGGTTTCAGCTTATCCCTCGTTTCAAGGTATGGATTCGTTTATCGTTGAAATGTTGGAATCTGACAGATCGATTTTGGGCCATGTTCGAGATTATTATGATATACGGGCATCATCAACTTCATCTAAATTTAAGAATTTTATTTACAATTTTTCATCAATCAACCTTCTCCAACCAAACCTCCTCCCTCATCTTTCCAATGCCCGAAATATGCTCGATCAAAACAAGTTTAGCGAGTTATCGGAGTTTCTGAACGGGAACACTTTGTATGATTATTAGATATATCTAATATTTCGTCATGAGTGTTCGTGCTGTAAATTTATCTTTCTCTCTTCTTTTTTTTTTCTTCTTTAATTTAACTCATTTTTTATTTTATCCCTCATGGGAGTTTTCTTCACTTTTTGTGAGCAATAAATAATAATAATAATAATAATATTTATTTTTGGAACATCTTTTTCTCCAATATTTACCAACGTGAACTTTACTGTTTCCTTTTCGAGGTTGAATAATATTGGTATTAAACTTAATTTAATTAATCGTTCAGAAATAATTCAATATTTGTCTTCTTTCTCTAAATTTATTTACAAAACGATAAAATTCTTGACTTATAATTTCACTTCCATATATCGATTATGTTGAACGTCAGAAGATCAACGATAAATTCATAGTTAAGGTTTTTGCTCAAATTTAAATATTGATAAATCTTTCCAAATATTTCAAATAATCAAATTTAATGAATAATTTCTAATCTACTCCAAATACTTATTAAGATGACAATTTTTTATTTAATAAAAAGAAGTTAAATAATAATAATATATATTTATCTATAATGTAATATATTCTTCCAGATATTCGATGGAGTAGAGTATAAGACATGGAAAAAGAAATATTTATTTCCATAACAAGGGTTGTTAAAAATATCTCTTCAATAATCTTCTGATATTCCATTGAATTCCAAAGTTGCGAAGTTCTATTTCTTATTGTTTGGCAACTTTATGAAGAATTTATAATTCTATGTACACCTTTATATTTTCATATTATTAAACTTCGATTCATATTAAATATTCGTTTGTATCATTGGAATTCCAAATATTTATTTATTTTATTTTATTATAAAATCAAATCCCCTCGGGGTAAATTAAAAAGAAAATGAGATAGATTACTGTACATGTTATCAGTGATAAGTTTTCTTCCAATGACGATTTCATCTCTTAAATATTCTGGAATATGAGAAGTAATGTCGAAG
>JALJEE010000608.1:0-36264 GCA_023231475.1 Seison nebaliae | reverse complement strand
TTTAGGTTCGAGCGAGAATTGAACTCGCGACCTTCTGCGTGTTAAGCAGACGTGATAACCACTACACCACCGAACCATATTTTACATTTGAGTACTTCCATTATATTAAATTAATAAATAAAAGTCAATAAATTCCAACGGATCGCAATAGGGAAAAAGTTATGGATAATTGAATATTGATCGATAATAGAATTTTATTTTGATTTCTGATGAAAGAAAAGTGTTTTGATTTTTGATGAAATTTTCGATATCAAATTGCATTTGTAAATTCGTTATCGCTTACGGAAATGAATGTTATAAGTGAAGAGTTAATATGTGTAAGAATTGAATTTGTAAGAATTTTATTCAATTAAGTTTAAACAAAGTGTATTTGATAATTGAGAAAGAAGAAATATTATGTAAGAAATATGATATAATTGGATTTATTAATATGAATTTCCTTCAAACATATCAAGAAAAGAATTAATTTATTCAATTATAAATTATAATAGATCGTTAATATTGACTATGCTTACAATTTCTGAGAATATCCTCAATAGTTGCAAATTCCAGTAACTTACAAAGAGAACAATTCATTTAATCGATTATTCCATTTGACTTACGTAAACAAATAAATTGAATAAAGTTCGAGAGATACGAATTCATATCAGTTTTAATGGTACCATAATCCTTTCCAGAACGATCAAACATTATTTTGTAAACAGTAGTTCCAGGTAATTCTTCTAACAATATTAACAAGAATTTTAGAACAATTGTGAATCTTCTCAGTATTAAAGTCAGTTCTATAATACATCATCGAAGACCTGCAAATAAATAAAATAGATTAAAATTATAATTCTGTAATGAGGACGACAGTTAAACGATAAAATCATTTAAGTCATAACAACATTAACAGAGTTATAAAAATAGTGAATCTTCTCAGCATTTGTTCCAATTCCATAATACATCCTTGAAGACACTAACCATATCGGAAATTATAATTATTTATAATTATAAACGTGTAATGAAAACCACAGTTGGAACAGTAAAATAAATGGCAATATCCATTAATAATTCCACATCGACATAAGAAATCGTTGATGGAATAATTGTTTCCAGATTATCAAGTTAGTTCAAATTGCAACTGGAACTGGAACGTCTAATTTAATATCATATCTAATATAAAAGATTCACATTATATTCAATTATAAGAAGTAATAACTGTTTCTTTTTCAGTGGAATATATAGCGCTAGACTCTGAGGTGGCTCTATTGATACTATTTGTACAATTTCCTGGGAGATTTGAACTTACACCTTCAACCAGATATCCAATCCGGGAGTCCGTTTCTCGTTCCAAACCATTATTTATTCGGAACTTGGCGCTGTTGAAAAAACAATTTCTAATAAAAAATTTTCAATTCTAACGGAAAACTTTAAATTAAATTAATGGAAAATGAAAAATAGATATTCAAATTTATAGTAATTCAAATTCGACATAAGAAAAGCGCAAAAATGTTTCGTTTTTATTTGATCCAATCAAAAAACAGGATTGTTCAGTTTTGAAACGGAATTATGCAGTTTAGTCTAACGTGTAATAATTGTGGATATTATTAGAAATTTAATTTATTTTAATATTTCATTGTCGTTGTTTTTTAAAATAAATTTTGGTATACAGTGAAAACTATTTTAACGAATCTTTATCAATCATATCTGATTCATATGATCATAATTTAATACAATTTCCATCAATTGCATGCGTAATTCAATTAGTGGCCAGAAACTTCTCCAGAAGACACTTCTGCCGTTATTCTTTAATATGAATAAATAATTGAAAATAATTGAAGAATATGAGATTTCCCCCCTTACAATTTGTTTTATTTTTCGATTATAGATATATTAAAATCATAAAATTTTTCTTAATCGAATTTATCAACTATCTTTCATAATTATGATGTTGAATATTGAAGAAGGTGATGGTCGTGGTGCAGGGGATGATGGAAGTGGAGAAAACGTTTTCTGTAACCTAAATGGGTTAGACAGAAGAAATGTCGTCTTTAAATTGGACAATAAAAATGGAATCGAAGAAATTTACGAATTGCGAATGACAAATGGATTGAATGTTAAATTGAATGACGAGGAAACTACTGGAATTCTCATCATTTCTGATGATGAGGGAGTAGAACATCGGTTACCAGTGGTATGTCCATCTGAATTAGGTGAAGTTGAGGTAGGTAAGAAAGAAGATGATGGTAGTATTATCAAATCGAATATATCAAATCAAATTAAGAAAAACCTCAAACATAAATTAGAAGAATCGTCAGAAGATGATGATGAAATATATTCGAAAAAAATGAGATTTACAGAGGAAGAAGAAAGTAGTGAAGATTCCACGATAAATAGTGATCAAATGTCAGATATTGATACATCCAAATCTAAAGTTAATTTAAGAACATTTAATAAGAAGATTTTTATTTACAATTCAAAATAAAGGAATCTGATGAAGAATTATGTTCATGTGATGAGTCCTCGTCGGAAACCTTATCCGGAATATGTCAATGTCATGAAAATGAAGTTTTCTTGTTATTTTTTTGAAGTTTCAATAAATTTTTGAAGATATCTGAAGAAATTTCACTTTCAACTTTTCGTCTGCGAACCATTAATCCAGAATTGAAAGATATGGAATTGCGCAAAGAAAATAAGCGGAAATTAAATTCATCTACAGAATTATTGAACGATCGAACGAAGAATGAAACATCTTTTCATTTGAAATCAATGAAAAATTATAAGAATGAATTAAATATGGAAAATAATTCGGAATTAGATAATACATCCAAATTAACAGTTAAAATTAGACATTTTTTATTTTCATAAAATACTTTATAGGAATCACTCAATCCATCATATTATAAACCTTCAACAGTTACAAAAATGAATAATACCAGAAAACCGGCAAATGTCATTATTAAAAGGTTAAAGAATGTTAATAGTAAAATATCTTGTCGAGGAGATTCGATAAAGATAAGAAGAATAAATCAAATGGATTCTATAAATGATGAATTGCCAATGGAAACATCAATAACTAAAACTTTAGTAGATGAAGAAACTGTTAGGATAATTCCTCCAGACATTCTACGAACTAAAAGTCCTAGAATAATTTCGAAAACTTCAATAACAAAGTCGGAGAAGAAGAAAGTGAATTTAAGTGATTGTAATATAGAAGATAATCCGAAAATAAATCAGATTGAAGGAATTAATAGACTTGTGACGTGTGATTTAAAAGTTAAATTTAACAAGACAAAATTCATAATTGGCATTTTAACAGAAAAAGAATATTTTGGAATTTTCTGATATTTTAGAATTATTGGTGAGAATAGATAATTCTCGAATTGGATTCGTTCAATGGATGAAGATGAACACAAGAATTAAAGATAAAGATTTAATTGTGTTGATGACGAGTATTGAGAGATTTATGAATGTCAATCTCAAACTATTAGATGAAGAGAATAGTAACACAGAACAATGTTCTACTTTAATATCGCACAATAAAAGTCGAACTCTGATGGAAAGTATAAGAGAAAGAATGAATGAAAACGAGTCTTCTTTGTTTAGTATTGAAGAATTGAATAATAATTCAAAATCTTCCACACAACACACCACCGACAAATTAACCAAAAAAAGTTATTTTATATTTTATGTTTGACCAAGATAACTCTTAAATTTACTATAGAAACCATAAAAAAGTCTTATAATACTCGAAGTCGTACTAAATCTGCAATAGTAAATCCATATTCTGATTTTTGACCACTAACGAACTGAATTCTATTCTGTTTCTTTTCTATTGTTATTGTTAGTTTAACATTCTTTTGTGCCAAACTCCGTTCGTTCATAACTATTTCCAACCATTTACATAAATTTTATAAGTTCTTTATAAATTTAAAATTAATCAATAACTTAAGTGAAGTAAACTGAATAAAACTTAACCTAATTTAAATGGTATTAGCCACAAGAAGATTCAGAGAAGATGGAATACGAATTAACTCGACAAAGACCTTCCGAAAATTCAAATAAATTAATTTCTGTTTTTCATATTTTCACTCATCTCAAATTGATGATTGTATAATCATTATAAATATACATTAGAATTAAACTAAACCAGCACGACCTCTTATTCAACATCCTTTTAATTTGAAACATTAAAGAATTCTTGGGAGACGAAATCACCGTGTACCTGTAGAACATAAGACATTCGTTTCGGAAAAGATGAAGCAAGTTTTTGAATTAATTCAACTGGTAATTTTTTCCAACTATTTTGAATTTTCCTTTTCAGTGGTTCCACACTCTCGAATGGTACCATTTCTTCATATACCGAACGTGCCAACGATCTCCAAATTTCCTCTATCACATTTAAATCAGAACTATTAGCGGGCCAATCCATATATTCAATTTGGTTTTCTTTAAACCAACGATCGTCCTTTTAGATACGTGTAATCTAATAAATAGCGATCTTTAATAAGAAATAAATTATTTGTGAAAAAATTTGAAAAATAGCCAATTTTTTGTTGAAAGTGTATTTATTTCTGAACGTTCAGCCACCAAGTTCAGAGTTCTACATTTACAAATGTAATTACATTTAATTCAAGTTTCATTTCTCATGAAAATTTTCAAATTTATATTCTCCAACTCATTTCTCTGATTTTTTTTTTTTTTTATTTATAAAATCAAATCCCCTCGGTGCAAATTAATAAGAAAATAGGATAACTTGTACAGTGTACAAGTTTTTCTGATAATTCAGTACAATTTAGAAAAAATAGAATCATATTTTAGAAAAGTAATTTTTTTTACAAAATTACTGAAATGTCAGAAAAAATATGAATTTAAATGCAAAACAAATCAAACCATCTTGTAGCCCTTAAAAAATAAACCTTTAACATGTATAACTTCATACTATAATATTAGATTAATGTCGAAAATTATACACAGTTTAGATAAAATTTAAAGTTATTTTCAATAAAATATTTCAAGTTGAGAAGGATCGACTTCAAACGACGTGTTGGATCGATCCTAAGTATGACTGTGGCTCCTACTTATCCTTTTCATTTAAGGATCATGGATTCCCCCAGCCCTACTTGTGAGATGTGGCATAAAATGTAATAATTCGAAATCTAAATTGTTGACGAATATTAAACTGAATGAAAGAGATATTCCTATTATCGATCCTCCAGAAATATTAAGAGATTAATGAATATAAATGAAATTACAGCAAATCTCTTGGTTGTTATTTAGACTGTAAGAAAAAGAGTTCTGCAACTGTCGATCATATTAGATGCAAGTTCATTAGAGCTTTTCACTTAATCATCGTTGTAAATACTTTCCGATTTCTCTAAAAATGAAGTTGTTTCATACTTTTTGCTGCGATTTCTACGACCTACAGGCAGCTATATCCTTTTCAATGAAATCAATGTACGCTTTAGATCGAGCATATAATCGATACATTCGAACTTCGAATTTCGAAGTTTATTAGGTTGTAAGTGCTCCTTTTCAAGAGCATTTATGTTCTCCATTGTCGATCTTCTTCCGTTTCCGATTTTGTTGATAAACCAGTATCTTTCCTTACTAGAGAAGATGGATGCTTCAGAATTTCCTATTCCTTCTTTTAACGATTTGTTACCTCTTACGTCTCCATTGTCCTTTTTCTGTTCGTATTACACTCTTCCGAAGCCTACCCGGTTGTACAATGCAAGATAGATGAATTCTCCTTCGTATACTTGTTTCCCGACAATCTCAAAAATCATATC
Source organism: Seison nebaliae (assembly GCA_023231475.1). Lineage (NCBI taxonomy): Eukaryota > Metazoa > Rotifera > Pararotatoria > Seisonacea > Seisonidae > Seison > Seison nebaliae. The sequence continues at coordinate 30,490 of JALJEE010000608.1, read as the reverse complement.
GCAAGATGCCGTGAACTAATAACCAACGACCAATGTCGTGAATTTTTAATTTTTATTTATCTATAGGGATTTACATCTACAGCAAAAAAAAAAAAGAAATAAAGAAAGGAAACAATATTGTCTCTGTTGTGGAGAAAAATGTGTCTCAATTCACGGGACACCTAACTATGGAAAAGTGAAATGAAGTTTCGATGGATGGTAGATTCACAAGTTGAGTTTAAACATAAAATTTAAACTTGCCGAAAAAAATAAATCATCTTCCAACATCAATCGTAAGTTTTTTTAACTTTATTTTATTATTCACCTGCCAATTACTTATTTGAATAGATATTGCACAGTATTTCGAATTAAAAAGAATTAGAAGAATATAGTACTGAAAAAACCATCAACTATAGATCGAGATCAATTATTTTCGGTAAAATCAATTTCACAATCAAGGAAAAATTAAATTAATCAACGATAATAATAATTCTGACAAAACCCAGAAAATATGAGGTACTTAAAAATTGACTGCTAACAGTTATAAGTTGATTTGAGAATTCTTAAAGTAATTTCTAATATGTAAAATTCGCTTATTTCATTTTACATTGTTAGTTATTGGAATATGATTTGAAATTTTTCTTATGTTAGGACAATTCACAAAGAAGCTTTGTGTTTGCAATGTTAATAAGAAATTTCTCAAAACTCTTTCTTCGTTCCGGCTCATCTGTGAAACATCATCTAGGAACGTTTCAGTTTATTTGTCTTCTACCAATTTTTCCCATTCACGTTTTCTTTCCGACATTCATTGAAAATTTAATTTAGAAAGTTTTCCAATTTGGAAATTAATAAAATAATGAATAAGGAGGATGAGATGTCGTTGTTCGAAGTGGGAAAAGATACAAAATTCACTTTTTTGAGTTGTAGACAAGCATTTGAACGTTTGACGAATAAGCAGAAACAATATGCTCATTATATGGCGAAGGCGACATGGTATGGAAGTCTGATCACTTTGTATCAAGTTCGACAATTTCTTTTATGAATTTCTTTTCTCAAAACTTTTCTTTTTTCTCTGTAGACGTCGGTGGAATCACCAGCCATTTTCTTGCTGATGTTCTCCACTTTTCGATCGGTGTCGTCAATGGAAGAGATGAAGAAGAAATGTTGCGAAGTATTGACCGAAGAGGAATACCAAGCATTAATCTTCTATTATTCGGGTGTCTTATGTTATATGGGGAACTATAAAGGTTTTGGCGATACGAAGATTGTTCCAAATATTCCAAAAGTTTTTGAAATTATTATTTTTCTTTTCTTCAAATTATTTTGATAAAGGAAAAATATCTTAAACTTTATACGGAGATATTTCGTGATGTTGTTCTTTTTGAAGAAAATGAATTAAAAGAGGTTGTGGACGACATTTTCTCGTTAGAACCGATTAAACGTCAATTAGGATATGATGGTAAAGGCACGACTACTTATTTGACTTCCAATATCACGGAAGAAGATGCAGACGCAGCTAAAGTGTTTATGAGTGAAAGAGTTTAATATTTACATGTACTCAAATTCATTAATTATATTTATCATCAATTACAGCACATTGAACCGTATAATACGAGATTAGCAAAAGATAGATCATCTGGTGAATTAAAGATTATTATTGCCTCTCAAGGAAGTACAAAAAGTTTTGGAGCATTTAAATAATTTCTATAATTATCCTATGTTGAATATATAGCAAATATTGATGGATTTGATTTATTTACACCGATACAATTCAAAGAAAGGAAATTCCGTATAGTACGTGGCGATCACTGTATTTTAATGAAACGTTGTGCAGATTTTTTGGAAAAGGCACAAGTTCCATATTTGAATTATGAAATGTTTCGTATGTAATTTGAAATTGTTAGAAAAATTCTGCCAATGATTATCAAAAGGAAATGTTAGAGAAATATATTGAATCGTTCCGAACCGGTTCATTAGTCGCCCACATTGATGGTAGTCGTAATTGGATTTTAGATACTCGACCGTCAGTAGAAAGGTTAAATAATTTATTCGTGTTTATTATATTCATTGATTTAATGGAATTTTCATTAGTTATATCGGATTTATTGAAACATATCGCGACCCGACTGGTCAACGAGGAGAATTCGAAGGATTTGTTTCAATGGTGAATGCTGAACGGTCGAAAGTATTTGGAGATTTAGTAAAAAATGCGGAGAAATATATATCGACATTGCCATGGTCAAAGGAGTATGAGAAAGATCGATTCCTTAAACCCGATTTCACGTCGTTAGATATATTGGCATTCGGTGGTAGTGGTGTTCCTGCAGGAATCAATATTCCCAATTGTTATTCTCTCATTCTTATTATTTGTTCCTTAATAATTTGTGATGATTTCAGACGATGAAGTTCGTCAGAATGAAGGATTTAAAAATGTTTCTCTCGGAAATGTCATTGGAGCTTCGTTGAAAGAAAAAGATTTAGATCGAATCACTTTTATCGATGAGAACGAGAAAGAATTATTTTCCGACTATCGAATACCAGCGTTCGATGTGCAGGTGGGTCTCCATGAATTGTTGGGTCATGGAACGGGAAAATTATTCCGGAAAGTTCACACATTAAATTTTTTATTTGTTGATTGTTTTTGTCGTAGTTAAAGAATGGAACATTTAATTTCGATGCAGAATCGACAATTAATCCATTAACAAAGGAGAAAGTGACTACTTATTATAATTCAGGCGAAGGATACGATGGAATGTTCGGAGAAGTTTCATCATCTTATGAAGAATGTCGAGCAGAATGTGTGGGATTATATCTTTGTGTGAACAAAGATATTTTGAAGTTTCATTTTAATGTCATTCAAATTCTATTCAAATTTTCTCCAACAGATTATTCGGTATCGCTCCAGAGAAAATGGATCATTTGATTTTTAACAATTGGTTGAGTATGTGTCGTGCTGGTCTTTGTGGATTGGAGTACTATACTCCTGAAACTCAACGATGGCGACAGGCTCATATGCAAGCGAGATATGTTATCTTACAAGTACTTTTAGAAGCTGGTGCAGTAGAGATTGTTGAGATAAAGGGCGAGGAAGATCAATCGGATCTTCGTGTTCGAATGAATCTTCCTGATATTCTCTCTAAAGGATTTAAGGCTATTAGTGATTTCCTCGTCAAATTACAAACGTACAAGAGTATCGGTGATAAGAAGGAAGGAATTTCTATGTACAAGAAATATTCAACGGTCAACGAAAAGTTCATGGAATGGAGAAAGATTGTGATTGCAAAACGATTGTCAAGGAAATTGATCGTTCAAGCCAACACAAAAATAGAAGAAAACGATTTGGTTTCAATTGTTGATTATGAGGAATCGGCAGATGGAATGCTGAAATCGTGGTTCGACGGTAATCGATTATTGGAGTTGGAAGAAAAGGATCTGATGCAAGAAATGAAGACGTTATACGAACTAAATCGTCGAGAATTTGCTCCTATTGATTGAATGGAAGAAAAATGTAGAGAGAGACGAGAATATAATTATAATTTAATTAGATTAATATAAGTAGAATAAATTAAAAATAAATTAAAATATGAAAATTATATATATAGAGTGTGAAAAAAGGGGGGACGCTTTGGAAGAATATGGCTGATATAAATCACATATTTCCAATTTGATGATTCAGACACCATCAGGTTATGATGTTATGATTGATTATTTAAAGTTTCGATGAACGATAACAATTCAGCATTGTTACGAGAAGAAAGAAGAAAATAAAAAAAATTCATTTCTGTAATCCAAAAGAAATAGGAATATGAAAAAAAAGAGGAAACATAAAAGAAAGAAACTTTAACAAAAATTCCAGTTGAATAATATTGATTTTAATTAAACTAGAACATATAGTAGTGATGAAGATGATGATAATGATGATGATGATGTGAAAGAAGTTTTAACGAAAGTAGTTTGTATGTCTGACAGAATTCTCGTCGGAAATGAGAGAAATCAAAATCGAAGGAAAATGAAAGTGGAGAACAGAAAATAAAATACAACGAGAAGGGAAAAAGAAGTGAAGTAATGAGAAGATCGATAATTGATACGAATGATGGAGAGTGTGTGTGATGATAATGTTGATGTGTAAAGGAAGAGAAAGTTTAATTGTAATAATAAAGAATATGAGATATTCTGCAGACGATTTAATAAAACAATCGATGCAATAACCGAATTAGTTATTTTGGGAATTAGTTGGAAACGATTTTCTTTTTATTGAAGTTGGTGAATGATGGGCTTTTGTGGATGAAGACGGAGAAGGAACGAGATGAAAATGATGAATAAAAAGGAAGAGTAGAAATGATTGAGGAAAGGAATAATATAAATAAAATTTATATATATATTTTATTAGTTCAGATAAATAGTTGTTGTTTGTTTGTTTTGTGTGTGTATGTGTGTATGTGTGTAAAGTAATAAGAATGACTGAATTGATTTATTTGTTATTCATGTTGTTATTATTGTTGTTGTTATTGATGACTTTAGTTTTCATATTTGCATTGTTCACCATACTATTAGTGTTATTCATATAAATTCCAGAATTATAAGCATTCCCATTCATCATCATCGAATTACCATTATTCACCATTTGTGGATGGGTCGGATAGTTTTGAGGTGGTTGTGGATGATGAGGATGATTTGGCATTTGTTGAACGCCATACATTCCCGGCTCCTGCTTCACCATTTGTTGTGGTCTGATGGGATGATTATCCTGCATATGACTGTTGGGAGCCATCATTCTCGATGGATTTTGCCCATGCATTTGTCCCATGTTCCCATAATTCATCGGATTCTGATGGCCTATAAAAGGTGATGAAAAATTCGGTTTCTGGTGATATATTCCGTATGGTTGTGGTGGTGGTTGAGGTTGTTGCTGAGAATGCAGTTGCTGTTGCTGCTGTTGTTGTTGCTGTTGAGGCATTCGATTTGATGCATAATAAGCTTGATTAGAAAAATTCGGAGAGAATTTTGGTTGTTGTTGTGTTTTGATAGAAGAATAATTCATATTTCCATTCGCAATCTGATTACTCAAATTGACATTCATATGATTACCATTATTGTTGTTATTATTTGGAATATTATGAGTATTATTTGGATTTAAATGATTACTCATTCCAGGAGATCTAACATCCATCATTCCATTAGAATTATTATTTATTGGACGATTATTATATATCATATTATTATTATTATTATTATTATTGTTATTGTTGGGATGTTGTATAAAATTTGGTTTATTACAAGATGATGAAGAAGTTAATGATTGCTTATTATTATTATTATTATTATTATTGTTTTTAATATTATTATTATTATTATTATTATTATTATTATTATTAATTCTCATATCTTTACTTCGGCCATTATTATTATTATCTCTCATAAATGTTCCTCCACCTTTATTATTATTATTATTTATATCATTATTATTTCTCTGATTATTTTTCATCGAATGATTTTGTTTCCCCATTTGTTGATGTACAACTTCTGCTGATTCTTTCGTTCCATATTTCGAATCATTTCCATTTCCACCATATGACGGTGAATTTCTTGCTGACGGTGTACTAGCCGTTGTACTCGTACTATTATTATGACTCGATGTACCTTTCATTAACTGATTCATTCCTTTCATTCGACGTCTAGTAATGGCTTGATCCGCCGCTCGAGTACGACGTAATTTCGCCTTTTGTTCGGCACATTTCAAAACTGGACAAGAATCTCCTTCCAATGGACAATTCTCAGCATGCGTCTTCACTATCGACATCAGACGACGACAAGCATGACATGCTTCACTCCGCTTACACACTTCTCTATGTCGCATAATCTTCTTGATTTGACTACAGAGATGTCTCTGACAATTTGCATTTTTACATCGTGCAACATGGACGATCGCTTCTTGTGCCATATGAAGTACTTCATTCTTGTCTGCCAACGATTTCGTACTTGCTTGAATTGAACAGAATTCCAATTTGTGTTCATGCTTCACATATTGATGGCAGAAAGTACACAAATCGAAATCGTCACATTTGGTACAGTGGAATCGATCTTTCATTTGAATTTTACATTCGTTACAATTGAAGTTTGCACTATCATGATTATTTTGAATAGCAATGATTTGCAATAATGACATCGTCGAAAATTTCGTACGTCTCAACGATGAGAATTCCAAATGCTTCTCTCGACAAGTCGATAAGAAAACATCTCTTCCATCCATTAAGTCACAATGCATCGTCGGATCAGGATCACGAATGGGACCGAGATTTTGTGCACTTGGCGGATCGATAAGACAAATAACAAAGAAGACACTAGCATGTTTCTCCACTACACTCTTCACTTTCAAATTAAGATCACATTGAACAACTGCTTGTCGCTTCTTCCCACCAGAACGACTATTCTTCGACAATGAATTCTTTTTATTCTTTTTACTCTTCGATAAACTTCTCCCGAATTTCTTTTGATCATTCATCGAATTCATCATGTTGGGCGAATTATCATCATCAAAACCATTATTACCTTCATCCATCTCTTTCTTCAATCGTTCCTTTTCATCCTCCACTTCTTTGATACATTCTTCTAAAGTGGACGGCCAGAAATCTCCTTCGAAATATGGCATTTTAGTGGCGAGATTTTCTTTGTCTTCCAAATATTGAGAGATGTCCTTCTTCCAAACTATCGCTCCTTGTAATTGTGCCATCAGACACATGGTAATATACCATTCACATAATCGTTTTTGTTTTGGCGTTTTCTGTTCAGGTGGATGCGAATGGAAAATATAATCGTCACCTTCTGATGGAGGACAAGCCCAAATATGAGCATATCGAAATCCCAATGATTTTACATGTTCCAAATAATGAATGAGAATTTTATGATACAAACTCGTCCGATATTGTTTCCTTCGAAAATAATGAACCGAATCCAAATATGAGACATATACTCGTCTAAGAGAATTGGAAATAATCATTAGGAGCAAACAAATCGAATGAAATATAACCGAGAATTTGGTTCGGGACATTCACTTCCATATTCTTGAACTAATAAGGCGAAAAAAACAATATCGACATTGTCATGTTCCTGAAAAGCGAAGATCGCTTTCGCACGATAAGGAAATTTTAAAGGAAATTGTGGGAATTGTTGTCGCATTAATGGACGAACCTTTCGAAGAAGAATGAAAGAAAATAAATTTTTCTAATCAAATTAACTTCAACATGTTTGTCAACAGACGATAGAACACGAATAATGACACGTCCTTCAATGGCATTTGCTTCCTCGTTCACTTTTCTTTCTAATAATGAACTCAATTCGGTTTTTGGTAAATCTTAAAATAATTTATTCAAATCTTTAAATAATTTATTATAATAAATGAGTTAAACCTCTAGCACGGAATTCATTCCGTTGCCGTTTAACTTGTCTGTCATCAACACAACTCTTACAAATGTAGAAGCCTTCGATCTGTTCGAGATGAAGAACACAAATTCGATGACTACGTCGTCCACAAATTTTACAAAAAACAAATTCTTCTTTTTCCATTTGATCATTCGTCTTCTTTATGAATTCGTCTTTATTCACTTCTACTAATGCTTGTGAAAGATCATCACCTAAAGCGATGACAGGTGAATGAATTGCTTCGAAACATTTGGCACAGAACATATAATTCTCATTAGCCAAATTCTCTTGATTAACATGATTATTCTTCCATAAATAATATGTTCCATCTTTCGGTATTGAACAAGACATATTTTGTCCATAACACATCAATACTTGTGGCATGAATTGATGATCACGACCACAGCAATAACCTAAATTCTTTAATGGTTCATCAATTATCATTTCGAATTCTTCAGCCAATCGCGAACATTTCTTGTAAACTCTCTGACCTTTTCGATTGAACATCCAAGCATTGTGGAAAGTTAACCATAAATCATCCACCACTTTATCTGGCGTTTCATAATATCCATCGAAGATGCGTTTCCGAATCGTTCCCAAATCCATAGGATTTTTTATAATTTTCGGATAATCAGGAATTTTCAAATCTTGCCAATTGACAGGCTCTCGAAATTCATCAGATTCGGGCATGTTGAATAAACGGTCGATTATTGGTGAGAAATGTTTTATGATAACTTCTTTCAAGAAAATTTTCTTCTTAAAACTCAAATCAGCAATCTTCTTCGTCAATTCCTTCATTCCCGTTATTGTCTTGGAAACGGTGGTGGTTTTGGCTGGTGTCAACTCCATCGATGTAGAGGAGACGGTTGTGACTGATGTGGAGATGGTGACTGAAGTATCACAATTAGAATTAATGATAGATGTAGATGTGGTAGTGATTTGTGAGACAGATGTAATGATGGTAGTAGATAATGGTATGGTATTATCGATAATTTTCATTTTTTGATCTATATCATTATTTGGTATTGGATGATTTGGTGGATTATCATTAATAATCACTTTCCTTACATCATCAACATTTTTGATACTCGACTTCTTCTCCACAACGGCTTGTTTAATTCGGAAAATGGTTTCGGCTAATCTCCGGAAATAATTATTACGATCACCTTCTTCCGAAAAGACACGATGCTCAACAGCCTTGGCATAATTGATGATCTTTGGTAGTCGTGCATCATTTGGTATTATTTGACAATTATCTGGGAAGATTGTTGAAATGATCTTATTCACCAAATGAGTTCGCGCTTCAATATTGACATGTGCATGCCACTTCTTATCATTAATTTCAGTAATGTCTTTCCGTTTAACGAATGCGGGAATCGAAGGCGTTCTGTCTTTCGTAGTTCGTTGATGGATGTTATTTGTGGCATTCATTTGCTGTTGTTGTGCACTGAGTGGCGGTGTCATATTATTCATATTATTTCCATAATTAATCGGCTGATAAGGTTGAGCTAATATGTGTTCGTGTGAACGTGTCATTAGAACAGCACAAACATCACAACGTCCATTACATGTCCTCCAATGTAACAATAGTCTTCTGACAGATGTACAATGATTACGATTACAATTCGTTCTCTGTTTACATTGTTCCATGTGAATGAGAAGATCTTTGAGCTGTGGACAAAATGCTTGATTGCAATGATTCACTGATTTCGATCGGTCAATTAATAAACATTTCTGAGAATGAATTATCTGGACCAATTGTCGAACGAGTGAAAACGCTTCTTGAAAACGATCAGATAATCGTGCTTGATTCATTGTCATTACCGTATTTGCCGGTCGACCATTATTATTATTCATCATTACACTATTCGTATTGTTCACGTTGTTGTTGTTGCTTTTCACAGAATTGTTACTATTCATATTGGCAATTGGTGTGGATGTCAATAGAGGACCATTGGAATTATTGTCAATCGGTGGATTTGATAATGGTTGATGGATTCGAGATGGTGGTCGTTGTACCGGTATCGGTTGTTGTGATTGCTGTGTTGATGATGATTGAGATGATTGATTAAAATTATTCGATAATTGATGAGGTGTATTAGCCGGTGTCGTACCTGGTTGCTGTTGTTGTTGCATTATTCGAACATCATTCGAATTCATTGGATGAAAGTTTGGATGTAATTGTTGTGGATGTTGTTGTTGAACGAGTTGCAGATATAATTGACTAGGTACTTGATAGTTAGAGGGAGGAGCAATAAATGAACTATTGTTCTGAGGATGATATTGTCCATTTTCAATCACTTCATCTTTCCAAATAAATGAAATTAAAAAAGTTTTTTAATAAAATAACAAATGAAACTTGTATGATGCTGTACAGGTGTCGATAAATTAGAAACTTCTTCTCGTAATCTTTTAGTTTGAGAAGGACCGTTGCATTTCACTTGCTGATCTGTTGCCATCATTATAATCTTAATATGCCTTTTCAATACTTTCTCATTATTCGTCTGATGATCATTCGATAGTTCGATCAATCGACAATTCCCTTCTCCGATTCCAATTTGTCACCCAATAACCTTCTTATAATAACAATGGAATGATGTGGTTCGTCTTCTGATGAATGAATATCTAAGAAGAATGATAAAACTTCAAAAAAGTCAAATTATTAGGAGAAGAATGAATGAGAGAGGAAAATTTTAATTGAATCATCTTCAAATTTAACTGATTCCATTTATTTTTGGATATTCTGCGCAACAATTCAAATTGATCTCTTCTCATCAACAGAATTGCTCTATTCTCCATGGACACATAGACATTAAGCGGAATTCTTCTCTCATAATTCTCATTTCTTCATTCTCTCAATTCAATAAAATATAGAAAAAAAAATTTGGAGATAAACATAAGCTTTAGGGGAGAACCTCATCGATTGTGAAGAAAATTTTTAAAATTTTTCATTTCGATCAACTATTTAATACTAATTTTATTCGGAAAAATTCCTAAACTTTCACCCTCCAAATTGGGTAGAAGGTCTTCAAAATTTTCTTGGACATCCACATCTCTCCTCTCCGATAACTAAACTGACAAATAACATAATCGGGCATTTTCAAATTCATTCTTTAAAAAAAAGAAAAATTGCTATAAAATAGCGAATGATTATTGGAATTATTCATAGACAAAAAATTTCAGATTTCAGTTACAACTTCCAATTTATTTCGTTTGAAATGTTAGTAAGTTAACTATTAAATTTAAGAGGAAAGCTTATTGATTATTAGAAAGGTTACCATTGAAAATCGACATTAAGTTAAATTATTCTATTTTCGTCATATATATTAATATGATTATTTGTTAAGACAGTTTCATTTAATTAATTTAACTTCTAAGTTTTCAATTCGAATTGACTTATTAAAACGACCGTTATACGACTCAGAAGATTATTTTAAATTCAATTTTTTTCAAATTCAAAGCAACGACAATGATTAAAATAATTAATTAATTTATGCAATTTATCAAAACAATATCAATTTCGATTTCTTATTTCACAATTAATCGGAAAGAATGAGTTCACAATTATCAACAGCTGGTGCGATTCAGGTGCCGAATCCCAAGGGTGGATTCACTATGAAGAAAGTGAGAATAAAACGATATTTTCCAGGAAAGTTAATTACTTTTTTTCTTTATAATTAAATATAATTTATTCACTCATTTATAATTCTGATGGTATAGAGGTCCTGAATCGATTGGTGATGGAGAAGAGAAGAAAGGAACAAGTTTGAAGAAGATTGATTATGAGAATAATGAAAAGAAATCGATTCCAAAGAAGAGATTTGAAGGATTAAATCAAAATTATATTTCGACATTTGATTCTGTCGACGTCCGTCGTCGTTTGAACGTTGAAGAAGAGAAAGAAATTGATCTAGATAATGTAAAAGAAGCTGAATTGAATGATCCTCGTGCACAACGATTACTACGACGACGTGTACAACCACAAATTGTGGAGGATGATGACGATGAAGATGTATCATCAGAATCCAGTTCTGATAACGATGATAATAGTGAAGATGAGACGGATGAGACGGATGAGAATGATAGTGATAATAGAAATGTGAAAGTTAAACCGATGAAATCACGTATACGACAATTGAATTCGGAAGTTATGGATAATCAAAGGAAAGAATTAATTGAATCGAAAAATAATTCAAAAGATTTAACATTAAATAAATCAGATGAAGAAGGAAAATTGGTGGAGTCATCATCATCATCATCATCATCTGAAGAAGAAGATGATAGTGACGAAGATGAAGAAGAAGAAGAAGAAGACGAAGAAGAAGATTCTTCTACAAATCATTTTTACGGAACAAATCATTTAAAGATGAAACCGGTCTTCATTAAGAAGAGTGAAAGAATTACATTGATGGAAAAGGAGATAGAAGAAGAGAAGAAGAAGAATAAGGAGAAAGAAGAGAAACAACGAATTAAAGCACGAATGTTGGAGACGCGATCGATTGTCGTGAAAATTAAGAAGGAGGAAGAAGAAAAATTGACGACGGAGAAGACAACATTGAAATTAAACGGAATTGAAGTTCAATGTGATTTTTTAACGGACGATGATTCAGATGATGAAGCATCAATAGCAGCATGGCGAGAACGTGAATTAGGGAGAATAAATCGTGAACGAGAGAAAGAGATGGAAATTGAAAGAAGTAAAATAGAACGAGAAGAATTGAGAGATATGACAGAAGAAGAACGGAATCGAATCGGTTTTAAAAAAGTGAGAACAAATGTTCAGAAGAAAGGAAAGATAAAGTTCCTTCAAAAATATTATCATCGTGGTGCTTTCTTTCTGGATGAAGAAGAAGAGATTGTTAACCGAAATGCCATGGAACCGACATTGGACGATTTGTTCGACAAGTCGACATTGCCACAAATAATGCAAAAGAAGAATTTTGGTAAGGCAAGTCAAACTAAATATACTCATTTGACGAATGAAGATACGACAAAAATTGAGAAACCATTATTCGAGAAGAGTTTAGAGAAGAATCTGACGAAAAGATTTGGTGGTGGAAATAAAGATTTATTTGTCAATCCAAATAAGAAACGGAGAAGAATTTGAACTATTAATTAATTTGAGGAAACTGGGATCTTTACAAGAAAGAAAATAGAATAATAATAATGATAAGAATCCATATAATGGAAAGGATAATGATTGCATCGATGGTGAACGAACCATCCTTCAATTTATTCTCATCATTTTCTTCGTTTTTTCCTGATCGTTTCCTCCTTTCGAAGAATCGGTTCCAATCCTGTAATTTCAAAGTTGATCCTTCGCTTGACATATTTCTTGAAAAATTACCAAAGTCACCTATCGAATTGGTAAGCGAACGACGTTGTGAATCGTTTCGATGATCCTCATAAGAAAAATTATACATTCTCTCATCAATTAATTTTCATTGAGAAGAGAAGTGAATGATTTAAAATTTATTTACTGAAAATAAAATTTAATCGAATGTTTTTTTTTCTTGTCTAATTAATTTTTTTTTTCACACAACTACCAAACGGTCAGCGATCATGAAATGATGGAAATGTAAATAAATCGAATAAACAATCGATTTGAAACTTTCCCTTTCTACCTGTATTTCCTTCGTATAATCTCAATAAGAATTATTTCTCTAAAAGTGTCAAGAGTGTCCTGTGTTGTTAGAAAATGATTTTTTGAATCTAAAGATTTTATTTTTCCAGAAAGAGAGCAGAAATTCAAAAGAAAATAGAGAAATAAGTTTGAAAAAGATTATTATGAAGATTTATCGGTTTCAAATGGAAAATGAAAAGAGAGATAGAGAATGAGAAACAATATATTTAGAAGAAGAATTCAAACAATAAACGATTTGAATTCATTTACAATAGTTCGATTTGCATTCCATCCATCCATATCGCAACCAGCATTATGAATATATATATATTTTTTTGGATGGTTCTGACAATGATGAGAATATTGATTTGACTGGAAATTTGTATATTCGAGGAAGAATGATAGTCTAAATGAATAATTCTATTGATTGAACTATCGAGATTATCGGCAAGATTGCAATAATTATGAGAAATAGATGTCTCCAGATTCATATTATCAATCATTGTTGACATCAATAAACCTTTTTGAATCAATTTTTATATTATCATAAATTCAAAATGAATTTGATGATAAAATCGATTCATCAAATTCATTCACCGGATGATGTTGCCAATGATGTTAATCAAGTTTCCAACACATTTATTTTATCTTTTTAGTCAGATTTTCTTCAATGGACATCGACTTTTTTTTGAAAACTTTTTTTATTGTAATTATCACATGGAAATTTGGAATTACATTTTTACCAGGAGATGTTCATTCGAATTAGTTTTCTCATTATTCTTGAAAGTTTTGGTCGAGTATTTCCTTGTTGTTTCATTTCCCATCTTAAAATCCGTACGAACATCAGTTTCCACATGTAATGTCGATGTTAATGGCGATCCTTTAACTTGACTGTTCTTATTACTAATAGTGGCGGCTGGATTACATAGGAGACCCGAAGCTAATCCAGTTGTCGTTCGATTTCCTTCGGATTTCGAGTTTCGTTTACTCTCTAATTTATTGTCATTATTCTTATTAATATTATGTTTCTTTGAATTCGTATGAATTGATGGAGGTGCACCTCCACTTGTATTTGATGGCATTATCATTGGAGTTCTGTGCATCGCATTCGACATCTTGAGAGGTAATGCAGCAACTCCCATATTATTCGCACTATTGTTCGTATTCCCACCAAATTTTGACATTTTGTTTGATATGGTCGTTGTCGGAATAGTTTTTGGGCGCACCGCTTCTACCGGTAAGACACGACGGCGTTTTTTCGGTAACTTGCTTCTCGCTTGTGTGTGAGAATAATACATTGCGAAATTGGAGACAATTACCGGTACTGGTAATGCAATACACAACACACCTATAACGGCGCAAACACCACCGACTAACATTCCCAAATAAGTTCTGGGTACCATGTCACCATAACCAACGGTTGTCATGGTAACGATGGCCCACCATAGGCCAACGGGAATACTTGTAAAATTGTTTTTCTCATTAACTTGTGTCCTCTCCGCATAGTACATTAAGGAAGCGAATATGACGATTCCAATAACGAGGAAGAAGACCAATAACGTCAATTCTTTCATACTTGCTTTGAATGTATGAATAAGAATTTTTAAACCGGATGAATGTCTCGTTAATTTCAATAGTCTCATAATTCGAATGATTGAGATGAATTCTAATAATTCATTATCCTGATTCATTTGTAATCGGGACACGAGTAAATCAATATAAAATGATAATGTTGCAACAAAATCAATAATATTCACTGGTGATTTCATAAATGTTAATTTACATGGAGCAACAATAAATCGGATAATTATTTCGAATGTAAACCATACATTACATATGCTCTCAATATAAAGGAAAACGGCATGAGGTTTTGTTGTGTCTTTCTCGATCTTCCACGACCAGGTATTATTGCCATCAATAAGGAATGTACGATTAGTTAATTGAGGAACTCGCAAATCTGGATGCGTCTTCAAACAGAACGATAAGATTGATACAACAATGAACAGAACACTGATACCAGCAACAACCTGTAAGTAGAATAAATATTCAATAATCAAATAATAGAATTGTAAAAAGAAGACACAAACTCTTGCCGCCTGTGATGATGACGGTTCGTCGAATAATTGCCAAATTTTAGGTTTTATTGTTTTGTACCATGGCATCGTTCCATTCAGATAATCACGATCATCTTCCCAACCAAATTTTTTTGCGATCTCTTCTTCGGTTGGTTTTTCAGAATCTAAATCGAGTCGATCTAACACTGTCAATGTTTCTTGTGTATTTCTGTGTTGTGTATACGTCATCCAACAGCATGGTTCAACTTGATTTGCATCCAGGCCCCAAAATTCTAGTTCTTCTTCGAACAACGGTCCACACACATCAGTCGGATAATGTAATTTTCCTGTACGATAATAATTCAATACCTAACAAGAAGTTTATTCAATAAATAATTTACAATAAATTCTTTATTAACTTGACCGAATACACCAGGATGTCTGTCAAAGAAATATTCGTTTAGAAGTGCATCATAATTAGCAAGATTCTCAGATAATTTTGATAAACGTGTTGCTGGTATCTTTTTTAATGTTGCTTTGTAAGTTTCATGGCGGATGCCACCGACATTTAATATGACACGATTATCTGAATCCGATGCCATCGAATAATGATGGATGACTCATTATTTAGTATGCCGCTGAAATAAGATTATTCTTAACAAACAATCATTATCTAATCAATAAATGGGAAATATTAATCAAGGAATGAAATTCGATATTTTTGTCTTCATAAAAATGTTCGGTCATTTCTTTTGAAAAGAAACTAATATGTACACAATGAGAAAGAAGAAGAAAACAAATGAAGAACGAAAAGTATTATCAGATATTAGTATGCTGATTTTCTATTTATTTGCACACGCAAAAAGTAATTGGGAACAAGATAAAATGGAGAAATATTCGTGCCTATCGACGTAATAAAATTATCATTTGATGTAAACAGAATAGCGGAGTGAACAACAGAAAATTGAGTTTGCTACATCAACAGGAAATTTTATAACAAGAGTTGTAACTTAATCATATTCCTTCTACATCTCACATAGGAATCATCATCGAAATTTAGAAAGATTCGTAACATTTACTTTCCTTATATCAATTATTTTACAGGTATCAATTTGAAATTTTTTCTTACTGTTTTCCACTAACCGCTTACGGTCCTACAAATGTTAATAAAATGTATTTTGTGCAGATAACCTCCTAAGGTTCTTAGTTCACCAGTTTTCCATCTGCTCATCATTCAAAGAAAAAATTAGAAGGGAAATAAAAAATTTCATTTGTTGTTCAACTAGACGAAATGTTTTCATTCCCTTCTTTCAACATAATATTAAAAATGAACGAGAAATCGACACTTTCACTAATCGAATTATACTAATCATATAAAGTATCAACGGCATCATATTATTGATATCATATACTTTATTTAAACTTACGACAAATTATGATTATTCAATCATCATATCTTTCTTTCTTCATTTATCGATATATTTGTATTAATACCTTGAATCAATATCCATAACATAAGAAATCTTTTCTTTCTTTCTCAACAATTGATGATGAATATGTTTATGTAATATTCTATATTTGACGAATATAATGATATTGAAATAATTCTCCCTAATAGTTTCTTTAATGGAATCTGGAATATAACAAAAATTAATTCTGGTTACTTATTGGAAATAAGGAAATATATTAATTGAATGAAAAATAAGAATAAGCAAATAAGAAATATTCTACTGGTATGAATACTGTACGTACGTATGTGCACATAAACTCTTGTTATTGTTCTTATTACTTTCTTCTGCTATATGGTTGGAATGATTTTGATTATGATTATTGCATATTATCATTACAATTAGACACGTACATGTAGGATTAAATTACTTTTATTCCTTTTTTTGGATTACCTTTTTATTATTATTGTGCATTTGTTATACAATAATTTGTAAGAAATTTGGTTTGCACGCCTAAAGTCTTATTTCATCTAATGTGGAAGAGTAATAAAAAGATATTCTCTTCTTTTCTAAAGAATTAACTTGTTTTCCAAAATATCGTTCTTTTGCGGAGGAAGATGTAAAGTAGAACATTCTCTCATAGAATCATCATTACCAAACCATCGGAAATTAGTTCTACTTATTTGAACAAGAGCAAATTGGACCATCTCCTATAATTAGACAACTAAGACATGATCATTATCTTGCTTCCATAAAAACTGATGCAATTGGACTCCTAATAACATTCCTTCCATTATATCTTCATATTCTCCTCATTCAATTAGTTTATTTGATTTCCAACTTCAACATTAATTTAATCATTCTTCTTTTTGAACTTTTTACTCATTTCTCTAATTGACAGGTCTCAACCGTCAATATAGGCCTTTTTCCCTCGGTTATTGTCTGAAGAATAATAAGATTTGTGAGAAAGTTTTCCGTTTTCCCTAAATAAATTCACATTATATTAGATTCAATTAACATAGAAAATTGTTTTCCAATTTGTTTAAGGTTAAAACTTTCCGATCATGTCATATCTAATCTATTGATAATTACAATAATTATTTCTCAATTAACCAAAATATTATACGTAAGAGATTATACTATCGAATCTTGTTAGACATTCTTTGAATGATCAATCATTCAACCTAACTGATTTATGAATTCAACTTTCTCTTCTTCCATTATCTTCTGGATGTTCAAAAAGATTCTTAAAATAATATTTTCTTTAACGTTAATGAATTGCATTGGTAGTGAGTTAGGTGAATTGGATGAATTGTCCTTCAAACCTAAAAGTTCTAAAAGAATGTGCAAAATGATTTATATTACCTTTTGAGAAGATTATTGAATTTCAACTCTTCAGATACGTCGATAATATCTATTAACCAAATCGGAATTGATTTCTAATACCTAATACCAATTATTATTAAGTCTTTTATAATATATCATATTGTGCTCTAACGTTTGTTTACTTTTTATATAATTTATTTATCTTTTTTCTGGATCAATCTTAAATAATAAATGAAATACTTCGCAGGTCTGAAATATCTAGTAAAATTTGCCTTGGGAAAATTCATTCAACCAAATATACGACGAAATCAATTAGCTCGTTAATTTTTTATATTCGGAGATGCATTAACCATTAATTTAGGCCATTTTATTTATTACTCTAAAATATTCCAATATTTTATTGTTTTCTTTACCATCGAAATGGGTTTTCGGCTTGTTCGTCGGTCTCCAATGACATTGGAAATAAGTATTTCCTTCCAATAATTTTAACAATCTATATTCGAATATTACAACCTAAAGCATTAATCCTTCCGAAACAATTTTCTTAAGTATTATATTCTAATCTCAATTAATTGTGTCGCAATTAAACGTTATGAGATATTGATTTGTCATCTGTCCTCTGGATTTATGACAAATATAGTTACTATATTATGATAGCATCTAATCTTTCTACTTTTACCTTCCGGAATTCCTTTATATAGTGTTAAGATCTTCCATGCGGAACAGGATATTGTAAGAACAGGTTCAGACGGAAACTACCACTTTCGTACGAGTTCAATCATGCTTCCAAATATTGCTTTTTAAAGTAATAATTTTAATATAAGCAATTTGAAGAAGGATTATCCAAGTGGTCGACGATATGAACATGGAAGTGAATCGATGTGAATCAACAGATACAATTATCATCGTAATAATTGCAATTCTCCCATCTACTTATTTAACCGAGTTACTAATGTTGGAAATCTCAATATATTGTACAAAATAATCATACGTTAAAAAAAATCGTTACTATATTAAAAAGCTAATACTTTTTAACCATCATTATTAATAACAGTCAATTAAACTTATAAACACAGATTTGTATTTGTATTTCATAAAAATATATTAAAAATAACCATTTTTCTGAATTTTCTTGAAAGATTACTTCTGGATATAAATACATGGTAACATTATTATTAACATGACTAAAATTTGATCGATCAAGTATTGATCGGATAGTCGGATCACAATATATTTATTTTCTCTTATTCATAACTTTTCCATAGAAGACTTACAAAACTGGTTCACTTGTTAGATAAAAAGTGAAGTTAGATTGTCGATCAATAATAATATGGGAATTTTTCAAATTTTCTATGACTAATAATAGTTTGGAAGAACACGTAATCGAAGAAATTTGTGTGAAATAATAGTATTTCCAATGAAGTGAACAATGAACATATTCGTTATACATTTAAAATCAAATTTAGAATAGAGTAGACAGTTGATGAAATCGTTATTTACAATTTCCTCATCAACAAACATATTTGCTCAATGTGCTATAAAGAGTGAATTAATTAAGAAAGAATTGTTTAACAAATCACTTCAGAATAAAAAGTGAGATAATAGATTGAAAAGGAAAATTCAATTATTATTCTGTCACGATACATCGAGAGTTCGAAATTTCTTCTCTCACAATCAAACCGTATACCGGACAATTAGTGCATAATAGTGAATATCTTCTCACTTCTTGCCGAATGGCCCCACTATCGATAATAAAGTCCTTCTCCAATTTTCCCTTCAAAAAAGGAAACAAAATATTTGAGAAGAAAAATATAATGATAACAGAAATGTAGGGACATTAATATTGGAATATTTTAGTTCCATAATTCTGCGTTTTGTCCATCATCATTCCACTTCAATCAACCAAGTGAAATGCTAATAATGAGCATCGCCTGTCTTAAAAACGGATAAACTGGAGAGTGATATGTGCAAAGAATGCAGGAAGATGAAGTTAATTGCGATATAACTTCTTCTATTTGGATTAACATTTCATACAATAGAAGTCGATAATATTACACATAGATCTGTTGGAAGTATTATAAGGTATTGACATGAAACCATTCTTGGAAAGAATATCTTTTACTGGGAAGATGGCATACTACTTTTGACAATATACAAAATCTATGTGGATGAAAGTTTTAGTTGAGTTGTTATTTATTTCATCAATAACTAATAACTTTTAATCTATAATTTTGATGTTGGTAAGTGGAATGAGAAGAGAATGATCACGATAACTTGGTGCACACAAGAAATTAATAACGAGTCGGGAAAGTGAGTGAATGAGATATGGAACTAATGGAATTGATATTATTAATTAATATCTTTTGGAAAAAATATCATTTCTATTACTTTTTCTTTTGCCTTTTATTGTTATCTAATATCCAGTTAATTGAAAACTAATTTGGAAAAAGACTTTTAATCTCTTACCATCATTCATCATTCCATTACTTTTATTCAATCTATCATTAGTATCTTATTAGTTTTTCGCTTTCACAATCTTAGGTATTCTCCCGTCATTTGTTGTTAAAATTTCTTTTTGAATGATGAAATCATTTCAAATGATAATCGATCTTTTTGCCTTATCGTTAAAGAGAAATAGATAACATTCAGTAATTTCCATTACATTAACAGTCATTCCTCATTCCAAAAGCCATGATATATAAAATTCTTTCAATTTATTGTACGATATTCCATTGCTTGACGAAGGAGAAATGAAAGAACTGAAGTTTTCTTTTCACTCAAAAAAAAACGAAGTAGAAGAAATTATTTGGTATGACTCAAAACAATTTCATCATTTCTCCCATCAACAACACACATATTATGACATCAATGGAGGACCGGATTCGTAGTTGCAGTTCTCTATCATCAATCGTCATCTTCATCACTATAATCATAATTATAAGCAGGCACATATGTGTATGTGTCCGATAATATCATATCTACTTCCATTTTAACAATTCTTCTTCCATTCTCATCTTCTTCATCTTCGTCTTTACACTCAACTAATGGAATATAAAGAGCGACAAAGTGGCAGTCATAGTAATAGAGATGAATAACTAACAATATATTAAAAAGAAGGAAAGAAATACTATTCATATCATACAACTTACACATAACATACACAGACAGAACCGTCTCTCACGTGCACCTACTAAAGTGCAGTCGATATATCGTTTATTCATATGCGATTATACTTGTACATAACTCCTGTAGGACGGCCATAGACATATGTACATGTAATCATAAATAATTTAGGAGTGAAAGAATGGAGAATTTGTGCAATATAATTGTAAATGAAATGTTGGGGAAGAACGAAAAAGAAATTTTGGAGAATAAAATATAACAACACAGTGTTCTAGATAAAAAAATAAGCATATTATATCACATAGGAAGATATGGTGCATTTCCCCCCACATAAATTTTGCGTATAATTAAATAAGGACGTAGAAGAGCTTCCCTTCTCATACACACGCATACAAATAAGGAGGACCATATAGGTCTTTTTTTGTTGTTTAGGTTTACTATAATTATACGTAAGCTATTTTTATATTATTTCTTCCTTTCCTTATTCTCCTTTTTTTTTACTTCTTTATAGAATTTGTGCTCATTACAATTATTTATATCAGTTTTAGTGATGGAATAATAAAAGAAAATTCGCTTATAATTATAAAATTACTCTTCTATTTATTAATTTTTAACATAACCTGCTATAATTTCATATGAACATACAATCCTGACATATACTCCATTGTCCCTAATACTCCAATGGTGTACTATCTTCGAATACGTCTCGGAGAATGGGCACATCATTCCATATACGTGTATATCCGACCTCCAACCATATGAACATAATTATTTCAATACTCATTTGAAAATAGCGGAAAAATAGCAACAAATATCCTGCTATGTTATCGATAAGAATAACAAGAGAAAAAGTAATTTCCACTTTTTAAAACTGCTAAATTATTGTTATTTCAACTTTCTCCCATAAAAAAAACTCCTTTCAACCGAGTTTATTAATTGTTTATTTATATGACATATGACATCTGATTATCGATAATGCGATAAATCTAACAATTATTATTAATCTGCGAGAAGTGTTCCTAGTTTGCTTCTGAATAAAATCAATCTTAACTTTATGATCTTTTCCCTTTGGTATATTATTCGATTGTATATTCACAATTCTCCTTTTTCAGGTAATTTGTACGTTTTCCCATCATATACTATTCTCCTCTTCTATTATGCATCACATATTTCACAATAAAATTATTACGACAATTTCTGTGTAGGAAAAGAAAAACGAATTCCTTATTGATTTATATGCGCACTTCCTTTGGAATTTCAATATTCCTGTGCTGCTAATATTATAATTTAGGAGAACATTTCGCATTATACATTTCTTATTGATTCTCTATTTTTTTGTATTGAACTAGAATATGAAATTGTCCGATCAATATAAATATTTATTCGTTTCATTCATATTTCCTCGAGTGGAAAAGAACAATATGTTGAAATTCGAAATGAGTAGAAATTCGATCAATATCGATAACTATAATTGATCAAGACTGCTAAGAAGATACAATTGAATAAATTCCATTATATGGAATATAAAGGATGGGAGAATAATTGTAGAAGACAAAACGAAAGTCGATGGGACAGAAAAAATGGGAAGCAGAACAATAAAAGAACTTGTTGAATCGAAAAGTTTTATCTGCTCCACCAAATGTGCCTGGAGAAATGATGGAACTCCTTTCACAACTCAAAAAGAAGAAGAAGACGAAGAAGAAGAAGAAGATTATACAAGAAATAGTTTCAAGAAGTTTCCATTTTGTCAATGAGTGAGAGATAGATTACTCGTTGGAAATGATGACATAATGAAATAAATTTGATAAAGTTTCTAAGTAATTGGAGTAAATTCGTTGTGATGTAAAGGATAAAAAGATAAAGGAAGGAAAGTTTTCGTTCGATTAAAATGGTTATTCGTAGTATTCCGACTGAAATTAATATTCATCAAACAATTTACAGCTTCACATTTGGTGTTGAATGTGAAATGGATGAAATAAATAAGAGGATTTGGTGAAACCTCTGATATTTCATTGAGAAGACTTATATGAGACGGAAAGGTGAAGCAGAAGAAAGGAAGAAAAGAAAAGACGATAATTTATAAGCTTCATATTTCGTCATCTTGGAGGGATGTATGCTAAATAAAATTTATTGTATGATTACCCAAGTTAAATTCATCAGGAGAAATAGAGATATTAATTGCTGATGCATAGAATTGGCAGAGTGTAAAATAGACATAAATATTTCTTCATATATACATGCTTCCATATTTCGGGAAGCCAATCACATTTACACTCACAACCTACAATCATATCTATAGGTGCCAGTCTCAACCATAATAGTTTTCCTATCTGTCTATTTCTTTCGATTGTCGATGCAAGTGCCTCTACGGTCGACGTCGACTTAATATATAAATGTGTATCCTTAACATACTATTCCCAACATATGCTACTCAATCATTTCTTATTCTATTAGTTTATCAAAATATTCCATATAGCTTTATCGAAACCATACGTCTATTGTGATCGACCGTACCTCTTTAAACATTACCAGTTGGAACACCTTTCTCTCACTTAATTCAGTATATGTAAATATTGGTAAGGGGTCGAGTATTGATTTTAAGATGTACATGGATTCTGCACATATTAATACTTTGTATCTTATTCTTTTCGATCTTCCTCATAATATTATTCATTAGATTTCTTTTACATAACTTCCAGTTGACTCTCTCGTCGTCAATATAGTTGCCAGTCTAGTGAAGTCGAGAACAACTTCTTCGCTAGATAAAGGGGAAATGTACAAAAAAACTAGAAACTTATTCTAGTGTACAAGTGAAGAGAAAATATTGTGTATTTTGTGTTGTTATATAACATTGTTCATTCTTTTTTTCTTTACTTTTCACTCAATTTTATTGGAAGAAGAGAAAGGAGAAGTAAAAGGAATTACTCTATAATTATTCGTTTTTTTATTCAAGTTTACTTGCATTCTGATTATTAAGTTAATAAGTAACACCATAATTAATTTGGTATTTAGTTAATGTAAATTTTGAAAGAGAATAAATGCTGCAGTTTTCGACGAACCGGAAGAATGTTTCATTTGCACACATCTGTCTTTCTGCACATCTTATGCAAATGAGATCAATATTTAATTGAGAACATGACATCATATATTGAATAATACTTTCTCAATGCAATACTTCTTCCTTAACACAATTATACTATTATATTGCACAAAGATGATATTCTATTTTTAAACATTCAGTGTGAATATTCTTTTGTCCTTTTTCCATTCGAAGAAAAACTTTATTAGACAAATAACTTAAAATTATCTAACGACAATTTCACAATCTCGAGTTATCTAACAAAATGTCTTCGAAGCTCTATGGGACTTAATATTCAAAAAGATGCACTACGACTGACTAATGACCATTGTGAGTGAAATGGATAACGACTGTGTAAAAGTATTAACTAATTTCAGTTTTCCAGAATGATATTATATAGATAAAAATATGAGACTCACAGTTTAGATAAATGAAAATATTTGAATTCCAAACTTTAAAAATAACCTAAGAGATCATCATCATCACTTCGGTGCATAATAGTAAAAGATTCTTTACAAAACTAACTTCTTTGAAAATGCATAATATGAAGTTACATTCATGGCAACATTATTTGCATTAACTTGGTATAACATTGGAACATCACGGTAGACCTTTTATTACCTTAGAGAATTTAAGTTCAATTTTTCATCCAAGAAATGAAAAGTTGATTAAGAAGACAAACTATTAAGCTTCGTATAAATACCTGCTGAATTATTTTCCGCCAAACTCGGACGACACGTCAATGTTCCAAACAAATAATATTTTTTATTGTTGTTTTTATGAATTAAAAATTATTCAAAAATCTGGTAAATAAACATTTAGTTCATTGGAATGTATTATGCATTTCATCTCATGAATTTTATGTGCATTCATATCAATAAGCACATTTACCATTTCCCATAATCCAACACATTTTAGATTCCTCGATCTTCTACAGCAATTTCAAGTCCCGAGTTTCGTTGTATATTTCTCCCAGTTCAATCCGTGTTAAAACAAATCGATGAAACAATATTTATCTGAATCTGCAATGAATTAGTCGGACAATTAAAATCAAAGAAAACATGGAAAAAGTAACTATCGATTTATTGCAATAAAATTGGGAAGAATTCTTTCTTCATTATTAGTACACTAATAATTTGACGATTCTGAAGGATGAAAAGGAAATTTGCCATCCATAAACTTTGAAATATCATACGGACATAATTCTCATATACTTGATAAACAGCTACTGGAAATGTGATCGATAATTCCAACAAGCTTTTAAGTTCGAAAAGGAAAAAAATCGATAACTAATCTTCACATTTGTCGATGAAATAAAAAATGTTGTTCATCCATTGGTATTTGAGGAAATACCAATATTACATGCCGTTTGGCAAAATTCTTATCAGAAATTAATTCCCTTGAAAATTAATTAAATTTCTTAATTTCCACTTGTAATTCTCGACTAGCAAACATGTACTTATCGCCACCCAATACCTAAGAACCTTCATAATTCTTACTTCATATAATTCGATCTCCATATTCCTTCGACAAGTATATTCTGGTTTGTTTATGAAACATAACAAAATTTAATGAAATAAAAACATTTCGTTTAAAATTTAATAACTGATCTCAGGTCTTTAGTTACACTAATATGATAAGTGATGTAACCGGTTTATTTCGAGTATTTTATATTTATGAAAGAAATGGAGAATTCATTACCTTTCTCTTATTCCCAAGAATATGATCATCATCATCACTTAATTTTTAGTCAATTTCTTACCGTCAAAAATTTTTTGAACACATAGAATAATTAGGTGGTTTCGTTAGCAACGAGCCAATTTAATATAGCAATTGATGCAAGTGCATGCACATCATGTATTAATAACTATAACCATAAAGTAAATAGATGTTATATCATAAATTATGAGAAAAAAAAACTAATCAAATTATGTGACATAAAGTAGCTACGAAAGTGTGGAGGAAAATCTGTTGTTACCTTCGCTCATTAGAAACTTAAAAGTGAATGTTTAATAGTTTCACTATTCCATCTAACAACTCCAATTTGATTATTCTTACCAATAAAAACAAATTTTCATAGAAGTAAGTTGTTATTATTTTCGATCTTAGTAACTACCAAAATAGTAATTAATGCAAAAAGAAATTAATTAACATCAACTGGAAATGCTAATTCATTGGCACTTTCGTTATTTCCATGTGATGTAAATTTGATTAATGCATTGACATTCAGAACTTAAAATCATCGAAACTTATTAAAAAGTGAGAATAGAAAGAATGAAAAAAGAACAAATTGAACACGAATTTTTAAAGAATTAAAATTTTTCATAGAATCATTCCCCTTCATAGAAAATTCCCGTATTTTATTGCTGTAATTGGAAATTTCCATTAAATTGTTTTCCGAAGAATGATAGAAATGATGAAGCGATTAGTAGTGAAGAATGAGAGAATGACGGTGTATCATAAATGATTTAGGTGTTATGTGTAGAACGCAATGTATGTCAGTTGGTCATGGCTCTTGGTAGTTTTTATAATTTCGTTAAAATTTTCGGGCACAGTTTCGTTTGCGCACCCAAATTTTATCTCGTGTCGCTTTAAACACAGAATGTAATCATGTCATTTCCTACCACTTCGCTAGGATTGTGAGACATAAACAAAAAGAATGAGTAATTCTACTTTCGTCACCATGCAGTGTATGAAATTTATGTAGTTCTTTTGAAGAATAAGAATTTGTCATCGACTGAACTAGATGTAACTACTGGTTGTAGTACTAAATAATAGAAGTCGGAGTTCGTAACAGTTGTTCTTCTTTTTAATTATTTTCACAAATATTGTCAAAACAATATTTCTGCTAATATCGACAGAATTATAGATAAAAATTGGAATATAGTGCTAATAAAAATAATGATTATCATAAATCATTTCCATTGATATTAAGTCATATTGTTTAATGATGATCATATAATTTTCCTTTTCCCAACATTTTTTTATTGTACATCTTATCTATATCGACTTGTTTTGTGTCATGATAATATGATTAATTATTGTTTTATTTCATTTATAATCGTCGTGATTATGACAACGATGATCTTAATTCTATTCTTCTTATTCCATCCAAACAATTAAGTTTTCGACTATGGCTTCATCAACTTCCCTTCAATTACTACATCCATATGTTATTAGAAATTGTTTAGTTCTAATTGTTATACTATTATTGTGGGAGAAGTATTAACATAAAGTTATCTTTTATAGACGATTATCTTCAGACCAATAAATTATGAAAATATTTTTTTGAATTATAATCAATATTGATGCCTGGAAGCAATTATAAATTTCTCCGCTTTTTTAATAGATTAATATGTAGTTAAATAATATGATCTATCGCATCATTTTGTTTCATCGCTATTATGTTTTCAAACTATTGAACGAACATCCAATATATTAATCAAATATTATCTATTTGGTTCATCTATAAAACTTATTCAACGAATCCGTTCCTCTTTTTATTCATATCATTTTACCCATCCAAATCCTATACAAATTATATTTCCTAACTGCTAAAAAGTACACACTTTGCTGGAAGTGTATCCAAATCAATGTTTGTGAACGAAATAAAAGATTAAATAAAAACAATCGACATTCATTTCAAATCACATACTAATGTCGGATAACGATAATCGAGTTGTTCTCAACGTGGGAGGGATTCGACATGAATCTTACAAACTTACTCTTAAAAAAATACCAGCCACTAGACTTTCCAGATTAACAGAAAACTTAGCTAATTTCGATCCGGTTCTCAATGAATATTTCTTCGATCGTCATCCTGGAGTATTTGCGCAAGTTATTCGTCACTTCTTTAATCAAATGATTTTAATTCTTTTTTAGATCTTGAATTATTATCGAACTGGAAAATTACATTACCCCACTGATGTTTGTGGACCATTATTTGAAGAGGAACTCGAGTTTTGGGGCCTTGACGCTAATCAAGTCGAGCCATGTTGTTGGATGACTTATACACAACACAGAAACACACAGGAAACCTTATCAGTTTTGGAAGATATGGACTTGGATTATGAGAAACCAACTGATGAAGATGTTGCAAAAAAGTTTGGTTGGGAAGATGATAATCGATATCTTTCTGGTCAATTACCTTGGTACAAAAGATATAAACCAATATTATGGCAATTATTTGAGGAACCATCGTCATCGAAAACTGCTAAAGTTCATCGATTTTTTCATTTTTTAATTTAAAATTCTCTAATTTTTCTCTTTTGTCCAGACAATATCAATCATAAGTGTTTTATTTATTATATTATCTATATTCTCATTTTGTCTTAAAACTCATCCAAGTTTACGTATCACGAATATCAGTAATGTAACATATTTTAAAATTCCATCTCCAATTACTAATGTGACAGAATATGATAAATCGAACAATAAAAATTATTCGGAAGAGCAACAAAGGATAGGATGGACTATCGCTCAAAATAACAGTGTTCCACATGATGTGTTCCTCTACATCGAAATTGTATGCAATGCTTGGTTCTTTTTTGAAATTATTATACGTCTACTTGCCGCGCCCAATAAATGGCAATTTATTACGTCACCAATCAACATCATGGATGTAGTGGCAACCGTTGCATTTTACACAGATTATATAGTAAAGTTAACGGAACAAACGAAACAGGAATGGATCGAATTCATTTCCATATTAAGAATAATGCGATTGTTGAAATTGACCAGACATTCTTCTGGTTTAAAAATTCTCATACACACTTTCCACGCCAGTATGAAAGAATTGACATTATTAGTCTTCTTCGGTGCTATTTTTATTGTAATATTTGCGTCATTAATGTACTATGCGGAAAGAAGCGAATATAATCCAAACAATAATTTCGAAAGTATACCAATCGGTTTATGGTGGGCTATCGTTACAATTACCACAGTTGGATATGGTGATATGGTTCCAAAAACAGCAGCAGGCATGTTAGTTGGAGGTGTATGTGCAGTAGTAGGTGTATTGTGTATCGCCTTACCTGTTCCAGTTATCGTATCAAATTTTGCAATGTATTATTCTCATATGAAAGCAAGATCGAAATTACCAAAACGACGAAGGAGAGTACTGCCAATTGAAGCATTAAGGTTGAATCCAAAACTCGAAACGAAACCAAATAATAAATCTTTGGCAAATAATCTCCCCCAGATTACCAAAACTTCCCCTCCACAAAACCAAAATGTAACAAATATTGCCATTCTGCCATTAGGTAGTTTGGCTTCAAAACATGCAAATTTCGATTTTAATCGATCTATTGCCCATACTGACACTAAATCTGATTATAGTTTATTAAACAACGATTAAACTTATAAAAATAAATTGAATCAAATATTTTGGAGTGAATGACAACTAAAAATAAATTATATATAACATTAAATATAAATAATAAAAAGAATAAAAAGATAATTTATCGTGGTAAAAACTTTTTCATACGTATTACTATGTTACCATTGCGATTCATTTAATTGAACTCTCGTAATTTGGATGCTGCGATGGCCGAGTGGTTAAGGCGTTGGACTCGAAATCTAATGGGGTCTCCCCGCGCAGGTTCAAATCCTTCTCGCAGCGAAAATTTTATTCTTACTTTATCTCTTTTACGTTCTTTCGGATTATATTCTTTCCAATAATTATCTTGGTTAATAGGATGGAAGAAACAACGAACCTTTTCAATGAGAACCGTAGGAATTCTGTAAACCGTAACGCTCTCGGTTAAAACACGATAAGGCATCTCAATCTCCCCATAACAACGAAATGTTGTAAAATCTGAACTAATAGCAATCATGGATGTTAGAAGTTGGTTGGTTGGTTAATTTATTTGATGATAATGTGAAGAACGGAATATTGATAATAATTCGACCAACAATTTTCGACTAACAATATTGTAAAGATAAAAATATTAACACGTCTTCTTAACTTTATTTTTCCTATCTGCGTAATTTTTTGGGGGTTAAACCTATTGTATTTATTAAAATTCATTTCGGATAAAGAAAATTATATAATTGAACGAGAAGATCAATCTACGATGTATTCGAGGGCGCTTGAATAATACATTATGATTATAATATACAATGCATTTTATACATCATTACATACATTATGTATATATATGTAGGTTCCAAAGTTTCCAGTGATAATTAAAGTCAATTTATTATATTTATTTCCATAAACATGAAGCAAATTATAAAAAATTTTTTATCAATTGGTGACGAAATCACCGAAATACAGCTAAATGGGTGACGAAATCATCGAAATACAGCTAAATGGGTGACGAAATCACCGAAATACTCTAAAAACGATGACGAAATCACCGTTTAATGAAAAATAAGTAAAATTTAGGTTCACAAATTTTTCCAGAGTCCGAAATAATCTAAAAACGGTGACGAAATC